>JAPYZS010000230.1:0-156206 GCA_030522925.1 Trissolcus japonicus | reverse complement strand
ATCATGAAACATCTTGTACTTGACCACAACAAGGTATGATATCATGTACTTTTTTTTTCGTACTTGGCCATGCTTTTCAGTTTTACTGAATTTTTTTTAACCTTCTGTTTGAAACTTAACCTAAAAACACTAGAAAGGTAAACAAAACTTCATTTCAAATTTGCTTGTCTGCTATGCCAAAACATACAAGTCGATTCAGTCAAATCAGCTGATTTTGAGTTGCATAATCAGTTCTGCCAAAACAACATAGCGATTCAGCTACAACTGCTGATTTTCTTTTCTGAGTGCGGAGTGGTCCGCAGCCGGCGTGTTATACCTGTCATCTCTGGCCTTTTCCCATCGCTCCTCCATCTGACTGACAGCCTCCAATTCGTTCTAATTAATATATAATCATTTCGTCTCGTTATCCTGCCCCTCGGCACTCATTTCCGGTTTCAACGAACTCCAACTCTTCATGATTTCGCCATTTGCATACCGATCAACATTGTTGAAGATCTGTCCCTCGAACAGTGAATTTCACTTTGCACGTGACGATCATTTTAATATTGGCAACTGGAAAAAATATCGATCCCACCTCTCCCATCTTTGGGGGCTTTAGCACCGAGAGCCGCATTATTTTTGCACGATAACTACGTTTCCGTTTTAACGTTGTTGATATTATGCTTTTTTATCTCTCGTGAATCGATTGACAGCATTCATTTAGATCAACCTTAAAATAGAGCCAATTGTATGTTTTATTAAATGATGCATTTTTTGCTCATCCGATTTTAGGTTTTCGTGATTATGCATCGAGCCATTACGGCGTTTTATATCATGTTTCATAGAGGGTATGAAACTAAAATATAGTTTAAATAAAACGGAAAATGTACACTGAAAATAACAATTTTTTTTACACAATATTATACAAGTGATCGAGCAACAATCGAGTCGGACGAAATAGTGATACTTTTTCCATGGATGTATTATTTTTATCAATTTTTTTTATTTCGTCCTGTATAAAAATATAGGATCTGCCTCGAAAATTGTAGTCCAACTGTTTTAATAGAATTTACAAACATCTCATGGTTGCTTTTGAATGGCAATTCATCGTTCGTTTGAAATATAATACGCTTCAATTAAGCTAATTATGGATATTATGACGAATGAAATTTGTTCCCGCGCATTTTGAAACGGAAATGAGATGTCCTAACAGTGAGCTCACGAAATTGAATTTGAGACTGACCAAACTAGAGATATCGTTTAAAATGATTCTCTTGGTCAATACTTTCGTCAGAGCAGTGGAAAAATAAGTGTAAAACGAGATCTGCCACAATGCATCTCATTCAAGATATTTCCACTTTAAAAACCTGAAAAAGCACTGCCTCGGATTAACTATGGAACGACATTGACTTTTTTTTTTTTCAGGGAATTACTCAACCTCTGCGGATAAAAGTGCCTCTGTTACTGCCCGGGAATAATATTTTTGCACAAACTGATCATTCAAATTTCAACCACTTTTTCATCTTTTAATAAAAAGTTTTTTCCGACTGATGTCGACTTATAACATCTGAATAAATCCGAAAGAAAATTATTTAAATAACTATTATAACATGGAATTGATTATACTTTTAGAATTGAAATAGTCAACAAGATATATATCTGATGAGAGCAATTTTCATAAAAGTGTCTCGAATAAAATAAGTGTCAACATTTTTTTCCTCCACTCGCTACCATAAAAGCTGTCCGAAATATGCTCTATTCATCGCAATTTACTGTCGAACATAATGCAAATTTTTATTGCAAAAGTACTCTCGTCGAAACTTTTTTTTCTTCTTTTGTTTATTTTTCTTGCAAGATTTTCGTCGATACAATCAAGATAAACAAATGAAAGAAACATTATGTAAATTAAGTCTGCAAAAATTAACTTGGAAAAGCACACTTCAACAGGAAGAAATATAAACTGATAAAAGTAAAACTTAATTCGAGAACATTTAGAGTGTACTTGTTCAATATTAGCAATTATGTCAAGGGATATGAGTGAAGTTGTTTTAATCATTCACTTGAACTTTCGCATATTTGGAAGAAAGAATCTTGACTTTAATGAAAAAGTCGAAAAACGAAAAAGATAAAAAAATAAAAAATTTAATTAATGTAACCAACATTTCTTTAATTTGTTTCAGGAAATGCACCAGCGATTACATAGCCGTGTACTCCGGATCGACAACGACCAGCCCTCTTCTAAATATGTTCTGCGAAAGTAGAACAGCAAACGTAGTGCACACCGGTCAAAATCTACTGGTTGAATTTCGGTAAATTGTCGTCGCTCTTTTCACAACAGATTCTAATTCAACCCCTCAGTCGAAATGTTGCATTGAACTTAAATTTCACTGACAGTTCAACTACCAAATTATTAATTGCTAAATATTTCATCGCTAAAACAAACAAATTTAATTTAAATTACACTTAAAAATAATTTACAAAAAAATATATTTAAACCAGATTAAAGAAACTCTTCCCAAAAATTTTGTTTCAACATTTTTGTGACAGAAGTTTATGTTCATCTAGATGTTTCATTTTTTGTCTCAGTCTGATAAGTGTCTTGATGATTCACTTAAATTCGCTCGACAAAAGTGATTAAACGAAAAAGTTTGATATCCGTCAAATTTTGTTTCGTAAAATCATTTCCACGAATCTGAATACTCAAACGCCCGGGAGGCAGGCGCCATGAGCAGCACGCCAAAATATCAGAACAACCGTTGTGTTTCAGATCTGGCCCCGAAGTTCCTCCATTCAATTATCATGGTTTTGTAGCAACATTAAATTTTGTAGAAATAACAACCCGAGCACCAACTACAATCACCGAAAGCATCAGCAAGATTGGTAAGAGCTTGAAACACTTCACTTTCTTATTCAGTCCGTTGCTTACCTTTGAGTCACGTCAGGCCATTAACGAAGTCAGATTTTGTTAAGCAAAGTCACTTATTTGCAACCAAACAAAATTGTGTTTTGACTATTCATCGCCCCCTTTGTGACGATTTATTTTTGCCGTCAACTTTCACGAATTTGATTTCAACTTCAATCTCAGTCGGCCCAAGTTTGCCGTGATTTAATCAGAATAACTGTTGATTGAAATAACAATACAACAAAAAAAAAAAAAAAAAAAAACTGTTTACATTGCTGAAAGCAAGGAGACTTTAATAATCAGTTTCAAGTCAACACTGATTCAACCATTCAAAGTAGCTTTAAGTACAATAACATAGTCACCTCTTGTTTCATCTTGCCTTTTATTTTACAAACTACGTCGAAGTTTGAGGAACAATGCAATGTTGCATTTCAATTAACCGTTTATATAAATCTGACATAATATCACTGAAGAACCTACATAATTTCACTATTTCAAATTAACTTAATTAATGTTACACGTTTATCACTTTACAATCTAAAATACGCGAAACAAATTGCCATCAATTTAAAAATAATAACTTTAATTTTTTTATCTACAAAAAAGTGCTCACGAATTTGTATTTTTATTAATTCATTTAACTTATGTCTTTTGTCATTGTTTAAAAAAAAATATAAATTACAGTTGATTCAGCGACGCAGCCGTCTGTGAACATGCACAACGGGAGGTACAATAACCGTGACGTCCAACGAAAGAATGTGCTATCATCGAGCGATTGCGACCTTGAAGTGGACGGCGAAAAGAAGCGTTCAGGCCATCACGATACGAGGGGCAAACAAAAATCGTCAAAATGTCGACTGATGTTGAAAGGCCGTGCCAACGATACGGTTTACGTGTCATTGGCCAGTTATAATCTGAGGTGATTCTATACATTGACTCTCGTGTGTCTCTAACTCAATTTCCTGTCAGTGTTAATTTTGCAACGCTTGAACTTGCGCCCAACTCTGCATGCTCCCTTATTCAACGTACTACACGGGCTTGCCAACAAAACACATTTCTCACGTTTTGCCAGCTCTCCGTGTCATCTTTAAAGGCCGCGCCACCGACGTGCCTAGCCAGCCAAACTAGTAGGACAGTTAACAAAATACATAATTTACAATACGCGAGCCTGAATTGCATACTAAGGACTCGTATAATAATAATACGCCGCTCCGTTCTGTGCGATAAAATAATTGACACTGGCGGACTGCACGCCTTGCGGAACTTGGCATAAGGAGACACGTCACGTCCCGGGAGGTTGGATTGTATTTTTGTCATTCAGCTTTGACACTAATGCTCAAGTTTAAATAGCCTTGAAAATTTTATAAATGGGCGCCACGGTGCAAGTTTCTTGACAGCTATATTTGTTCCACTACGTCGTGTAATTAGTGCCCTTATCAGTTTGGAAACTATGACAAGAAAGGCGGGGAGCAACGGAATTTACAAATTTCTTAGTCACAATGCGAAAGAGATAACGCGTTTTGGACTTGCAACGCTTGTACAAAGAAGAAGCGAAATTTTCGTGCCCAAACTTGATGAAATATTATTGAAATTTCAATCCACCAGTTTCGTATGAAAACATAAAATTATATGTCAACGGTGAACTTAAAATTTTAATAATAAAACGTGAGTAATTATTTATTTGTGCCACAAAAAGAAATTCAACTCTGACTTTTGTCTCGTCCTAATTATTCTGACCTCTTTCCAATTATATACAAAATCAATGTTGAAAGCAGATCTGGAGTTTCTGGAGAAACAATTTAAAAAAAATATCTTAAAATCAAACTTTAATTTATATGCTATAGAAAAAATATCTGCCATTGGATTTTGAACAAATATTGATGGTAGAAATGGTAGATATCTGGTGATTATTATCATGAAAACGCCTCGAACGTCTTAGAAGCATCTTGACAATACAAAATCTTACAACAGAAGAGTGTGCGAGATCAATCAATATCTTGCTGATAAATAAAATATCTTCTACTTATTGCAACGAGCCGGAATTTTTTTTTTTTTTTTTTTTCATGGAATTACAAGGTACATGGCTGAAGAATGTCCATTATACATATAGGTTCATACTCATGCTAAACCGTAACGCAGATTCAAACTTGAATTGAATTTCAAATGATGTCTAAAAACCAGTTCGTTACATGCATTAGCATAAACCATTTAATTTCATTGCAATCGACTTGTCTGTTTTATTTATTTGAAATACGAAGTTTTGCGAACGAAATATGCAAGTCAAACTCGATGCTTCGTCAGACGTTTTCATAAGTCCGTGGAATTTCGTACTTTCCCACGAGCCCATTCTTCTTTTGTACGAAATGAGATGTATAAATGACTGAAGACCATAAATCATGACCTGACATGTGAGACGAAATGTGAGTTTGCACTCGACAATTTTCAATTATCATACACAATAACCGTGGAACATGAATTGTATCAATGCCTTTGAGAATACATCGTTCGAATAATTTCGACGCACACATAGGGACACTGGACATACAAGTCTAAAACCGGCAGACGTCTGTGTGACAGCAACACAAACTGACGCGTAATGTGAATATTCATCAAGCCTTGCATTTATAATTTAATTATTTATAATTTTCCACCATATCCGTGACAATATTGTCCGATAAATTTTATAGTTAAATTCTGTTTAGCGAGACAGGCCGGGAAATTACCGTCATCTCGAAAACCTTTGAGGTTTTCAAAATTTATGATTTAATATAGCAAACAAAAAAATGCTTCTTGTGTTTGCGGAACAAATTATGGTTAGTAATTTTCTTTTGTTGAAGATAAAAAATGGAGCTACATCATGTCAGAAAATTAAACAACTCCTAAATAAGCCAAACTTGTCCTCAAGTTATCGAATCTTACTTTATTAAAGAAATTGTCTAATTAAATTATCTCGTAAGTTCAGTATGGAAACCAAAACGACATTCCGGTGTAAATTATATAGTTCCTTAGTTCTCAGTTACTTGTTCTCAGAGCAGTAGTTCATAATATTAAGTTAAATTTGTACCGGGAATTCGGAAATTTATGTGACAAGTGACAAAATGTAAGTGTGATAACATTGACATTGATTCACCATTATAAAAACAATTTGTCCGTAAATTAAGAGACAAAACATAGAAAGATAATTTTTATCTGACGAATTTGTGTCACGCTTTTTTTCAGAGAATCATTTTTTGATACCATTTTTTTTAAAGAAACTGTGTCAGTGGAAACTTGACACGGAAGTATAAATGTAACACCCTTAATTAAACCAGAAAAAAAAAGAACTGTATAATCTGAGTAACATTTTTTTATACAAACAATGTTCAAAGAATACATTGAAGATTGAACTCTGCTTTGATGAATTTTATTTTTTTCAATTTAATATTTGTTCAGTTCAATTCAAATCTATATTATTTAACTGAGTGTCAATGCAATCTCACATTCAACAATGCGTAAAACAAACTTTCAGTGATACGAAAGCAAATTCTATTTTTTATTTCTATTTCATTTCAACAATTTTGTCGGCTCTTTTATCAATGAAAATATTATTCACTGCTTTTCAATAACAACAAACGAATTGATATTTTCGGCTTCGAAATCGTATTCCGCAGATCACTCGGCTAGTTTCAATTTTTGCGTAATTGATCGTCTGACTAAATTTCGAGTTATACTACTGGCAGTGAGAAAAAAAATGTTTTAGAAAAAACCAAAACGAACGATAAAACGCTTGTGCTGTGCGTGTCATAAGGACATTGTGAAAATTATATAGCTGATTTAATATTCATTTCTGAATTGAAAACAAAACGATAAATAACGTGGCATTATAAAATATTAATGGAGAAAAACAAATTCAACAAAGACGGCATAAATTTCAAATAGAATATTACAAATCCAACTACTACTGAACCGGGAAAGTACTTTAGTAAGCCGAGGGAATATCTTACACCCGTACACAAGGAGCGAACGTGTAGGCTGAAACGAGTCACTAGGGCCACCGAACTGATATCAAAGTAAAAGCCTTACTTTTCCTTCACATATTACACTTTTATAAGTTCCGGGTAACATATAGGTATAGTACTCCACTGACAATTCAACCTCAATCATTAATTTATATGTCACATTCAAGTTTCAGTTTCCCATCATTTAAAGTAAAAAAAAAACAAATAAATAAAAAACATGCAACATAGAGATATTTACAATCATATTTTTGCTTTGCAATTTAATTAATTTAATTTGAATTTGAATTTGATGTCAGACTAAAAACCTAAAAATATATAATACAAAAATAAAATTGTAAATCACTTTGTTATACGAACTAATTAATTCAATTTCTTTTTAATTCTATTCATCTAAAATAACATCAAAGGAGTATTTTTCTTTTTTTTATTTTTCAACTGAAAAATTGAGATTTAAGAGGTCTTTTGAAAAAAAACATATGTTTTGGAATTAATTCGTTCTCAAGTTTATAGGTGTTATAAATTTCGGTAGGAAACCTATTTCACCACCATATAGACATTTTAACCGTCGAACCTCTTATCGACTGCAAATTTCATCTAAGCTTTTTTCCCCAATGTTTGCAGTGCGTCGGATTCGTGCATCGAGGTATTGGAAGAACCACTTCAAGGTAGCACTAAGTCTCTTGGGACCAAGTGCGGCCCCATGCTAAAACTTCCCCAAGAATTCGGCAGGTAAACATCCTTATATATAAATTGAATTAACTGACAGGCAGTCTCGCTTTTTATTCGATCTTGTTGTACGTGAAATGGAATTTTAGCGCTTCAAAAACATCCCTTTATATAGCCCGTGTAACAAGAATACATCAAGTCAATACAATTTTATCCATTTTTTTTTCTCTTTTAAACATAAATATAAAATACTATAAACAAAAATATCTCAACACAAGAAAATACAAAAGAAGTGAAATAGTATAGGTTTTGTATATGAATTATGCAGTGCAAAATACTCGATTGAAAATGTGAGCGGATCTCGGCTCTGAATCGCTGTAGGCGCACTTTTATCATAATCTAAAGGCTTGTTGTTTGCAAAGAAAAATTGTTTGAAAAATAAATTTCAACTTGGTATATCCTCGAGCTGTCTTAAATGAAAATTTTCAATATTCAAAACCAAACTGTTGTAGTTCTATTTCATTTATTCATTTTGCGAAACAAATACAGGCCTCACTTCTGTACATTTGTCGGTATACAGAATACTCACTAAACTTCACAGGCACTTTGACCCCACGAATACTTTTACAGTCGAGTGTGACCCAGTTTTGGGGTAACGAAAACGTCAAAAAAAACGAGCGGAGAAAATAAACTCGCCCGGAAAATGTTATTGCACGTGAATGTTTGCATTAAATCAATCGGCGAGGTCATCCCCCGTAATTGAAAAAAGTCCGTGGATAAAAAAACCTGAGCACAAAAATATTATCCGAATTATCGCGGCGCGGCTTTCTTGTTGTACTTTTATGCACTTTAATTTCTGACACGCCGGGACGATTTATTTTGCTAGCCCAACAAGAGTACGTGCCTATGAAGCGACCGCGTGTTTTACGTTCGCTAATCTCGTAAAAATGCATGCAAAATAAAGCTCGTATTTTACACATTCCGTCCCTTTCTTTTTGCACAGCGCATTTTCTATGCCAAAGAAGGGACGCGAACGTTTGAATTTCTTGCTTGCAATTTTACGCCCTTTTTTCCAGCGCATAAGAATGTGACACCCGGGATAACCCGCTCAGGCACAAGGGGATCAATCCGGTGCGAAATGAGACGCGCCTCGTCAAAGCGGTTTTATTTGATTTTTTACATACTTTTTCTTCAAATACAAATTATATTTTTCATGTTATAATAGATTCTTAAATTCCCAAAATAGGGTAAATGTACCAGTAGCTGACCGCCCCCGCCTGTAAATGGCCGATTTTATGACAATTAAACAAAATAAATCATTTTATTTATATAAAATTTATTAAAAGTTAAATTTTATTAAGTTAAAATTTATTAAAAGTTAAATTTTATTAAGTTAAAATTTATTAAAAGTTAAATTTTATTAAGTTAAAATTTATTAAAATCGCAATGATAAACTGCTTGAAAATTGTAATTTTTATCTTGAATTTATAAACAGTAGTTTTGAATTTAGCGTTAGAGATCTTCTACTATAGCGAGTAGCTACTCAAACAATTTCTAAATCTTCTTTGAGAAACAGTACTTTGATGTTTTGAATGTGCTTTTTTCTGAATCATGTTTTTAAATGTCGAAACTAATTTTTTAGACTATAAAAAATATATTTTTGAAGCTTTTTTTTCTTAATATTGAGCGGTGAAATTTTGTTATACAAGGATTTGTTGTTCTAGCGAATGTTCGAAGTGCTTTATCTTCTAACGACAAAAATTATAACATAAAACAAATACGTTTTCGGTTTCAATATTTATTCTAATTGAAATTCAAAATATTTTATTTTATTAGTTCTTTTGTCTTATTTATTTACTTTGATTCATACTGATGTAATGCCCGGTCATTTACCTGGGGAAAACGTGAAGTCAATTGTTGGTACAATCGGTCAATCATTAGTTTTCCTAACCATGAAATATTAAAACATAAAAATAAAATTATATGTTGATAGGAAAATTCTTCAAAAAATTTAACATTGATCTACGATATATTATTGTTATATTAGTTCGGTATAAAATATCCCAACTTCGTTTTTTGCTAAATTTGGATTTATTGAACTTGTAAAATTTCTTACGCGGTCATTTAATGGTGCTTTTACCCTACTTGAGAATATTGAATTCAGACTTTTTTGAAAAATTTTTGCAACGACGGATATTTTAAAATCGCTAATTAAAAAATTGATTCAAGAAATAGAAGATTGAACATGTAGATTGAAAAATTAATTGAAAGAAATAATGAAATGCAAAAAATGTAAGAACGATCGATGGTTAGAGATTTTAATGAGGAAACAGAAAATTTTTTCATCGTGAGTTGAACATCATTAATTTTCATCCGGAGAATATTCAAAGAAAGTTGAAGGCGATCGTGTATCAAGTTTAATTAAAGCACTTGAAACGATAATTGAGATAAAAAATGATTAAAATTGCACAATGTTCTGTGCTCGAAAACGAAGATTGAACGAACTTTTTTATAATTGTTTGAACTTCAATTTTGGTCGGGGGTAAAGGCGATGAAAAAATAATTTTTCTTGTGAAAACTTTCGAAAATCCTTAGGAAATTATCTTACAGTTTTGCAATTGATGCAAATCAATATTACGCCGGGTAACTAAACTTTTGGGATTGACTCAAACGGACTCTGGCGAGATTTATATGCTTAAATAATATATTTTAAACTCCACCAAACCATATAAATTACCAGTTTAACGTAATCGCAGTAATAACACTTTATTTCAAAGCAAATTCAAGCTCAAATATCATTTATTATATCCTTTATTGTTTATTTTTTTATAACTCGGAGATAAAAAATTCGTTTTAATGGATGGGAGAAAAAATAAAATTGAAAAAAGAAACTATTCACTTTAGAAAAAAATAATTCAACTGGTGATTAATAACGATTTTAAAATTATTTCTAAAGCGTTGCACCCATTATACCCTATTGGCATATATTTTCTAATGCGTACCAATAAAAGCAAAAATGACGACCTGGCATGTTACCAACTGGGTCATTTGATCTTTCGGTTCAAAGAATCTCTTCTCAAAACACGATTCATGCCTTTCGCATCTTGGCGTTGAATCTTTATCCATAAAACATCGGTTTGATTTCTTTTTCAATCGCACGATCACTCTGAGAATCATGAAAAATTTAGCGATCAAAATACACGAGCATTACAATTCAAAACTTTATAAATTCATAATTACATTTCGTTGTACAAAGAGAAAGTTCAACATTTCACCGTTCATAATAACATACATTATCATTATTTTACAAAAGTTAAATTAAAAAAATATTGTACTGTAGGAAATATTTTGAAAATGAAAATTCATAACATTTTCAAATTTCAGTTTCAATTTTCAAATTCATAATGTTAAATTCATCATGTTTGTTTGTTGTTAAATTGTTTTCAGTTTTTCGAACAGTTTGGTGAGTAGGTTAACCAAAAAGAATTCTAATGCTGATGCCTCGGGCAATTACGTGAAATGATTAAAAGCAAAGGTACGGATGAGGGAAATGAACGGGACGTAAATAATAAGTAATTTATCACTCAGTCAGCTGAAAAATTGCGAGACAGATTGAGTTATAGGTAGCAATCAATAATTGTATCGCTTATCAAGAATTCACAAAATACGATGATAACCGTGACAAGACCAGATGCAAAATTTGTGAGTCACGGTGGTTTAACATCAAAAGATATTGATCGACCGTATCAAAGGGGTATATAGTTATGGAACTCAAGTACAATTGACATGAATCCCATCGTAATCGAAATGTGCCACCAACACAGATAACATTTTTTTTTGGTTCAACATTGGATGCCTTCATGTTGTAATCCAGCGGATTACAAATTTTTTGTTTCGAGCTAACAAATAATCAGTCTCTCATCTTTGTTTCATTCGGAAAACGATAATCCGTATAATTAAACTGGTATATTAAAGTGGACACAAATTAGTTTTGGTACGAAAAGTTGTTATTTGTAAATAAATGATTCGATGAATAAATAATTGAAATTGAATAAGTTTCGATTTCCGCGTCCAATTAGTTCATCCCATTAAGGGAAATAACAATAAAAAAAATAAGCTCAGATTATTCCCGCTCAATTCCGTCAGGAATAAAAAAATGGTAATTTCTCGGATGAAATTCATCATGGTGTATACCACCCAGCGTTGCCGGCGTGTTCGATTCTGCGTTGATGCGCCCGTCGACGAGACGTAAAAGGTTTTGCGAAAATTTGAAACGAAGTTTCAACTCGTTAATACCGGATACTCGTTCTAACGTCGAAGTTTTATCGTAAACATTCGCCAACATGCAACTTTAAATCCGTTCCCGTGAAAAGTGGCAGCCCCGTTCGAACTCCAACATTTTTCGTATTTATGCGATACGCCGGGTAACGTCGTGTAATTACCGTAAAGCAGTTGATGTTTCAACAAAACGTTCGTCCCTGTGATTTTAATGAAACTTACGACTTGTTAAAGTGCAAGAAACGTGGCAAACGTTCGCGCGATAATTCTGCCAAATGAGAGACGCTCAACCTGACAACCCGTGACAGAACCTTTGTACATTTTGATAACTTGATTCCTCGTTCAACATCGTATAATTAATTATAACAAAATTGAAACGAAAATTCACGTCAAATTTTGCATTGTTGTGGTTATAATCTATACCAAAAAAATTAGTTTTTGGCGGGTAAGAAAAAAGCAATTATAAAACATCTATCGAATGAAACATAAAATTAAGTGAACCTGTAATCGTAATTAATTAAATAATTAATTTATTCAATTTTAAATTAGTATAAAAAAATTAAAATCTTTAATCTTCATTGTTTGAGAATTTTAATTCCCACTTGCTGCTATATTTAAAATGGCAACCTGTCTCGTATCGGATTGAAAATGAAATAACGATTTAATCTTATGTTGCCTTCTATCAGGACCGCGGAGCAGTTTGCATCGAACGGCCGAAACGTTACAGTCGTATTAGAGCGCCCGTCCAACAGCCCAACGAATGAGGAATATATGGACGTGTCATTCTACTTTCACGATGGTAAGTGCTTGATACATTATGCAAGCTCCATATTCATATCTCTCGATGCGCGTTGGATGTATATAATCAACGGGGTGGTTCAAAACTTTATATTTCAACGTTGTGACATATTTAAAGCCGGGTTGCAACGGACTCATTTTTCGTACAGTCTATCGTGTTTGTCGGAGTGAATTTTTTACTTATCGATAACGAACCAAATTATCCACCACAAAAACCCAACTCGAATAGTTCCATATTTAGAACTCTGATTCACAAGCTAAATTGCAGAAGTTTTAATGGCATGAAAATATATAGGATATCAACAAGTTTCGTTTACCCTGCAAGGTAAAAATATGAAAACGAAAAAAAAAAAATTTATGGAAAAGGTGAAGTACAATTTTGCCGGTTGCCGCCGGTTGTAATTGAGAAGCGCCGGTGGATAGCGCGCATATATGTATGAAAGATACTTACGTTTACAAAACCCAAACACACCTTGTTGAGCGCACAAAAAGCGCAAAGAAATCATCCCAACGCTTTGCGCGTCGGTGTTTCACGGGTACCGGAATAAAAATAGATTGGAGGCGATTCTTTTTCAAATATTTTCGAGCGAAGGGAACGAAAGTGGAATAACAAAATCGAACGTTGCAAAGATTAAGCTCGTGATAGGGTGATTTTGATGTGTGCATTTTTAATACAAAAATACTTGGAATCGCTGTCCCGGAGTCTCTGCCCTACGATAAATTCGACAAGGGCATGAAAAAAATAGCAAGTATTTACACTAAGCTGAGGAATGGAAAAATAAATAAAAAAAATTAACACTGTAAAACTAATAAAAACAGAGTGACGATAAATGGTGTTTTTATTTGATCGAGTGAAAATTTGTATACGAAAACAGGATTCAGGGAAAATGAATAGCAAATCCTTCAAATAATCAAAATATTCATGTAGGGCTATTAAATGAAATATAACTACGAAAGTTAAAATGTTCAATTAATCAAAGGATGCCATTTTATGTTAAATTCGCGATTATATGAGCCATTTCGGGAACGATGTAAAATGTTACCTGCGTTATTTGTTTGATTGAAAAACGAGTCGTTGCAATCCAATTAAAGTTGTACTTGAATTGACGAATCATCAAGTGGCGTTCGGGGAGGACAATTATTATTCAAAATCTACTCAAGTTTGAAGAGACAATTCATGTTTTTATTGCATTTCTTTTTTGCAGAGCGCATCGACGGCACACAAAAACCGAAAAGTATTTGCAATGTGGAATATTACGGACTCAGCTCGCCAATGACAGGCACGGTTGATCGACCCGATCCACGCCAACCTTCCTACATAAATGGGCACGTAAAATGCAAGCAGGACTTTATCCCGGCTGCCAACCAATCGATCGTTATAACGGTACGAAAATATCGAGCACGAATGTATCCCCGTGATCGATCTGTCTTTATTCAACTTTTTCTTTGCACCTTGCGAAGAAAAGGTCGGATAGTACTTGACGAAATAAAGAAAAAAAAACGTAGTAGTTACAACTATCAAGCGACGTTTGATTTTCCAGGTGGAAAGTAATTCAACACAACTGTACGATATAAGATGCTCAATTAAGTGCGGCCATAGTGGTTGTTTATGTATCAAGAATAAATCATTAGACGACATCGATCATCTCCTGATAATCTCAGAAACTGGACACGTGGTCACATGTCTCTGCGGAGATCACCGGGTAAATATATATGAAAAAAAAAACATAAAATTTTTTCCCCGAAGCAATTTTATTGTTTTATCCAATTTGATCGTGGTTTTTTTTTATTCATCCCTGCGTTTCGAGAACATTTTTGTATGCGAAATTTATTCACGGTGTATATAAAGATACATACTATTTTTTAAACAAAGCAAAACTCCCGTCTGCTCCAGAAAAGATAATTTGAACGTAATATTTTGTATCATAGGAGTGGCTGCCTCTGGGCATTCGTAGTTCAACTCCGATTTCCGTCGAGTGGATAAGATCTTCACAGGACGGTCTGAGCTTCAAAGTGAATTACAGATTCGCGAATGACAATGTTTGCGGGGACCAAACTATCACTAAGCCCGAGGGTGAAATTCATATTGGAAATCCTACGAACGTAACCGATAAATTAAATCAATACTACCATCAAAAATGTTCGTGGATCTTGGACTTGCCATCAAAAAGTGGATTAGTCATCGAAGTTGAGACTACGCAAGATTGTAAGTCCATATTTAGATACGATACGTTTTGCAATTTTTATTTTTATTTTTATAAACAAATTTTTTTTTTTCGGAAACGTGAAGAATTTAACATTTTATATTTAATATTAAACAATGCACTTATTATGGTTTTCATGAATCATTATTAAAAAGCAACAATGCATAATATTGGATGCAAATGAGCTGTTGTAAACATTAGTTATGCCGAATAATATACGTGAATTAATTCCGCGGCTGCTATAAATTTCATGAATATTACTCAGAACTAAATCCACTTTGTCATATGTTTACTCCGTGATAAGAGATTCACATCAATAAAAATTCATTAATTTTATGAGCCCGTATATCAACTCCAAGAGGAATGTTATAATTAAATTCATGAAAAAAAAAAAAATGAAAACATGTTAAATCGTCGGAGCGAGCAATAAACCGGAGCGGTTGAATTTTTATTTCGCCGTGCGGTGAAATCAACACAATTCTTTAATCTTAAAAACCCTCTTGACGATTCGTTTACGTACGCGCGCATTCGTTTTTCTTAGAAAATTAGCCAAAGGAATTACTCTCAAAGGTCGGAAAATACGATGATTTTCTTTGAAGACATATAAAGTCATCTGGCGAGTGCGCAGTATATTTTAATTTGTAAATTGAACGAAAAATTCTATCTAATCAGACAGACGAGATTGAAATAAAAAATAATAAGCTCCGAGTCAAAGAAACCTCAATTTTTTTGTGTCCGACGACTAATGCGTTATCGCAAATTGTTTGCCCTAAAAAAGAAAAAAAACACTACTCTACTGTTTTCAAATTTAACCGAGCGATTCGTTGAGTTTAATTAGTTCTTATAGAAAATGATGGAACGTGATGGACTGTAAGGAAATCTTTAAAAGAAACTCTTTAAAAAACAATCATTCGGAGTATTCCATTTTAGTAACGCTAATTGGCACGTTTATTTGAAAGCAATTTTCTTGATTTCTTTTTTCATCGTTCCCCTTTTAATTTTCTATTTATTTTTTTTTTTACAGTGGCGTGTACGTCGTGGAATTTGACTATCCACCAGTACAATATGTCAGGACACGAAAATCGAATAGGACCAAGGCTGTACACTTTTTGTCCCCGAGATGGATACAGAAAGTTTACATTTTTCCACGACATCAACAGTGCAATTATAAAGTAAGTTTTTGTCATTTGTCAAAACTTTATTGTTCTCCAAAATTCAGAAGCAACGTGAAAACTTTTATCTCTTATTATACCATAAATGACAAGGGAAATTATATGCTTTCGTAGATGTCTCATTTGTAAACATGGATTTGATTTTTTTTAGATTATTCGCTCTGGGAAGAACCGCACCTCGATACACAATGAGATGGCGAAGTGGAACGACTTCAGAAACCTTCTACAACGGAACGAAATTACACAACAGTGAAACGTCTCTTACACCTGACCACATAACAGGGGCGACGAATAAAAATGTCGCGAGCTTGACGTTAATTTTGTACGCACTGAGTTGCTTCAATTATCATCTTGTATGACTTTAAATATCTGATTGTAAATTTAAATTTGGTTTCTACTTTTGAAATAACTCGCAACTGACGAACGCAACACCTATATATTTTTTACCAAATTACCAATTGGTTCGATTGCACGTCAGACGAAACATTTTGAATTTTGAAACTGAAATTGAACTTTGTTTTTTCTATCTTTTTTATTCATTCTTTAAACGTTTGTTATTGATTATTTATTACTTTTAAATTTTTCTTGAATTTTTTAATGAAAACAAACATGAGTTTCTATTTATTATCGGTTGTACGCAAAATCAGACATATTTGATATTGAAATAGATAATTTATGCAGACTTGATGATAATTGATATGAACAATAATTTATATTAACCGATGCAATTATTTGTTACGATAGATACGATGTTGAATAATACAACAAATGTTTGCAAATAATCAAGTTGATGCAGCAGAGAATCATTATCAAAATTGGCCATATTCTCTGTTCACAAACATTGGAAAAAAGAAATTTATTACTTAAAAAATAGTACAATTAATTGAACAACACAATCTGCTGAATCATCTTGTTATGAAGTTATAAAATGATTGTAATCTTTAACATGGCAAACCCAAAAAGAACTATTGTAAATATACAGTTATTAGTAATTACGAATTGTATGAAAACTGCATCATTTTGCGAAGAATTTGAGTTATGCGTGTGTTCACCAGTTTATTAATTTATCGAAAACACATCGGGTCATACGAGCCTAAAATGAGATTCGCTGATTAAGCCGTCTGCGACGAAACAATGGTTATTTGAAATTTAACCATTAATTTAACGTCGTTTGCTAACTATTATAACACCTGCGAGGAATGTAGTGAATGTACAAATGCCGTAGATTAATAGGGTTTGTACAGCGATGCAATGAAATGAATTGTCACTGAATTTTAGGATACACTTGTGAAACGAATAATGAAAAAGAAACTGTAAAGTATAATGAAATAATAATTTTAACAATAAAAAAATTTATATATATATAAAACACACAGATGTAAGACAGAACTGCTGTATTTTAAAAACCGAGCTTTGCGTGCCAAAGGCACCTCTCGATAAATTGTTATACCATGGGTACTAGTGCAGACTATTTTGCAACGTTGAAAAGTCGTTTATTATATCACTCTCTTGTTTTTTTTTCTTTTTTTTCAATAGCACATATAATTTCAACCGAACAGAAATTGATAACGTTGTTCCACGGGGTAAGAAGAGTCTGAACTAATATCATAAGTGCGTTTGAGTGCTGTTACGTCAAATTAAATCTGACGCTTTTAAGGTTTGTATTAAATTTCACCAAAAGACGCCGATATCAAGCGGAACGTTAAAGATGAAAAGCCATTGCGTTTATGATTGCATTATAACTGCTGGAATGAAAAAAAAAAAAATAAACGAATGAGGCGAGAGATCTGTATTTGTATATTGTAAAAGTAAGCGCATTTTATATTAAAAAATCCAATACGTGTTGCTCACTTTGAAAATAACAATTCAATATACTTGGGAAATTAAGTTAGTTGACTTCCTTTTAACGAAATAGTGAATTGCAATAAATAAATGATGAAACTCAAAGGCACGATCGCTGGCGAGGCAAGGGCGATCGACTACTGTCCGTCTCACAATATCAGAGTGCATTTATGTCTGGAAATGGAATTAAAAAATAAATAAAAACAATTTCAAATTTAAATTTGAAATGAGTTAGTGAGTTTGTATAAAAGAAGAAGAGGTACTTGTTACATAAATTATACTTTTACTGCCTACAAGATAACTAGCGAAGTTATATTGTGTATTCGATTGAATGGAGACTGCACTTTACAATTAATGGGAAGCATCGCAATACCGACTCAATGAAAACTCGAATTACTTTTTTTCTGTGAAAAATATTTTAAACGTGATGGGACGCCGTTGGTAAATTGTAAAATATAGTGTTTTTTTTAATAAATCCGTTTTCGGAATTTGGAAATTGTAAAAGGTTGCAAATATTTTTTGTATGAAAATGTGATTAACGTTTTGCTTCTGATTTTGACTATGAATCCTTTCCGGCGTCTACTCGTAATTATCTATTATACTTAATAACAACGTGGCCTATTTTCGACATTTTTGAACAAAGTTCAGAGACGAGAAACTTTTCCTCTCACGAATTTTTGTTTTTCGCAATCTACGATAAAAATACTTGTTGAAGCCCATAGGTATACTGAAAAAAACTAAATGTTAAGATGTAATGAATCAAGTGGTTACTAGATAATTGAACTAATTTTTATAATGACATTTTTTCTGGTGACATTTAAAAATTTATTTTTTCTTATAAAGATATATAAATTCGATGGGAAGAGAATTTGTTAAATTATTTATTAAATTGTAAGGTCAACGGGAGTAAGAGTAACACTTTGGGGTAAACGTGACACATCTAATAAATTTTTTGACATTCGTAATTTTCATCTTTTTAATTAACCTCAAGAATCATTATTGATTAATGGACGTAAATAAACAATTAAATTTGATGAAGCGTTTATCAATTTATAGAAAATATGAGGTGTCACTTTCACCCCGGTTGAGCCTACATTTGGAAGCCTATAAATTATTCACTTAAAAGCTTGTATCTCAAATAAGTTGTACAATGTTGAGTGAAATTTTGAAGTTAATCTGCACACGAAATAAAGATGAAATAAATAAAAATGATGTCTATCGATACAGACTCAATTTTCTTGGTCTACGTTTCGTCAAGCTGCGTGTAAAATTGTTAAATAGTTAATGAAACATAAGTACGGTATCAAATTCGTCATTTTTGTTAACAATAATTTTATCCAGTAATGTGAAAAGTGAATTTACTATGTGAAGTTGTCCTTCGTTTAATAAATAACGCAATTACTTTTCTCGTAACCAACACTTGAAACAAAAATTGGAGGAAGTTATATTTTTATGGATACAACGAATAATGATGTTGACATTAAGCCCAGAATTACAATGATATGAAAAATTAATTATGCAAGATATCACTGAAATACTCATCCAAGAAAAATATATGAATTACTGATCTCAGTTAAATAATATATTTTGATAATTTTTTGTACGGTGTTATTGAAACAAATTTCATTATTCTAACCGAAGAAGGCATGCTAAGAACTATTGGATATCCAATTGGGTTGAATAGAAACCAAAGTGCGAAAAATTTTATTTAGTTTAAAATAAAAAAATTAAATTGTATGATATCATAAAACCAGATAGAACAGTTGTGAATTTGGACCTTTGTTTGTCAGCCTCGAGAAAACAATGATGAAAGTGTCCAGATACTGATGAACGAAACCAAGTTCATTCATGACAATGATGCAATTATAAAAAAATCGTACTTAAACAATATTATATATTTGTTAACGATTCTGAAATTCCAACGTTCCATTCAAAACGATTGAAAATTTATTTTTGAAAAGTCTTTTTCATAATGATGTACAAAACATTTCAATTTGCAAGTGAGTTTGTACAAGATGATATAAATGAAGTTCTTTTATAATTACCAAAACGTAAATTTCTTTTGAATTCGGTGACAGATTTCAAAATTAAATCACGGACTTTTCAAAAATACAAAAAATGTCTTTTTTCAAAGCTGGTCTGACATATTGAACAGGTTACTGTTGTATGTATGTACTAGTCGTGTATATTTAACTCACCAATAAATAGTCAATTGTTTCCTAAAAATGTGACCATTTTCCTATACTTGCTTTTAATTTTATTATGAAGTTTGTCTTTCAGTTCTTACGCCATTTTTCACGACAAACCCAAAAAAATTATTTACAAATGATGAATGATACGAACGAGCCAAACATTTTAAGCAACAGTTTGTTCAACCCTTTTGTAATAAATGCTTATCCTAAAGAGAAAAAAGAAGTTTTTTTCGAAAAAAAATATTGCATTTGATTGCCTTGTTTTGTTATTTTGATTTAAATTAAGTTTTTTGCAAATTGTTTGTTTACATAATGCTTCAAGGACAAACTTACTTTTGACGATCTCAGGTTACGGAGATGGTTTCAAGAGTTGGTAAACGGAACGTTGTTTTGATCCCGGGCTGTTCCTCAAATCAGAAACCCCAGATACATCGTAAGTTTCAAGTTTGGTGAATTTTTGACAAACGGTTCCGACGCACTGATATCAAATTTCACAACACTCACTAACACGAAGTTTCATTACAAACACACTCACACACACACACAAAACTACACAAAACACTTCCCGAAACACGCGACACTATCGACGGTCAAACACAAGAAAAAAAAGCACAACCGAACGCGAAACAATATCACGCACAAACAAACAAAACAACATTGTCGATACGCGGGCGGACGACAATGGAAAACAATTTCCGAAGATACATTAAAAGCTTTAACAAACAAATAAGAACTTATTGTTTGAACATCCACGATTGCAATCGCTGATTGCGAATGTTTACGGCGCAAGCGTCGTGGAACGACGGAGTCCGGTGTCTTTCCACGAAGTGCCGGACGAAGTCTCGCCAACTGCTATACCGCGCGTGCGCAGAAGTTCAGCAGAAGTCGAAGTTCGGCGGGCAGCGTCGGTCTTGCCAACGCCAAACGACGGAACTGTCGCGCATGCGCAATATCGTACGGTCGGTGTCTCGAGCTTTGGCAGCGATATCGCCAACGCCAACGGCGGGACTCGCGCATGCGCAATATCGTACGGTCGGTGTCTCGAGCATTGGCAGCGATATCGCCAACGCCAACGAAACTCGCGCATGCGCAACATCAAAGTAAAATTATAAATACGTTTTTTCGCGGAAAACGCGTTTTATTTTTTGCCGAAAACGTACATTTATTATTTTCTCGCGTCGTGAAGTGTTGAATCTGTGCGTACAAAATGGTGTGGTCAAATTCTTGTACAGGAAATTTTTGTTGTTACTAAAAAGTAATTTTGTGTAGTGTCTCGCGTTTTTAAACTTTGTTTTCAACAATCGTCGATCGCTTAACAATCATCGTGTATTACGTAGTTT
This sequence comes from Trissolcus japonicus, assembly GCA_030522925.1. NCBI lineage: Eukaryota > Metazoa > Arthropoda > Insecta > Hymenoptera > Scelionidae > Trissolcus > Trissolcus japonicus. The sequence goes on along the minus strand of JAPYZS010000230.1, from coordinate 134,835 downwards.
TATGTAAGCTTTTTCTCGTGAAACAAATTTTTTAAATGTTGTGTTGTTTGTGAATTACAAAAATGCTTTTTTACTTGTAGGGACATATTTTTTTCTCAATCTGAATATGTGGTGATTGTAATAATGATGAGGCTGCGTTTGACATTGGGTTTGATAGGTGGATAGCGTTTGTTGCAGCGTTCCTCTCCGAATTTAGATTCGCATCAGCAAAGGTAGGTCAACAATCAACGTCGAGGGATGGAAACCGAGTAAGTTTTTCGAACAAAAAAACAAACATATTTAACAAAAAGGAATACAACAACACAGAAACATCCAAGTTATTGTTGTTAAGTGAAAATTTATAAGTGAAAAATAAAAGTGACTGTTTATAATAGTGCAATTTTTTTCAAACCACTACATAAGTGATAAATTCTTCAAATAAAAAAACTATAATAGCAGGTAAGTAAAACCAATATTCGTGTCAAGTTAAATTTTATTTCTCTTTAATATTTTATATTAAAACAAACAAACAAACAAACGAAGTTACTAATTCCAAAATTTTTATTTTCAGTATAAATTCTGCTAACTGTAATAGCTAAAAACATTTGCCAATTTTTATTCGATTGCATCATGTGACAAACATTTCATCTTGTGCTATCCTGATTTAAAAATTTTAAATCGAAGTAAAACTCGGAACGTGTGGAGTATCTAGTTGAGATAAAAAGGTGTCTAACAACAAATTGTTCTTCATCTTATGTTACTTTTATTTTTTATTTTCCGTTATAGAAATTCCAATTCAAATGTTTCCGTATTCGTAATTTTCACACAATCCATTCAACAATTTCATAATCACTCAAAGAGATGATTGGGTACGTGGAATAACATTAACATCAGTCATAATTCTTACATAGCACAACATACGTAAAATGTAGTATTTACAACCTTTGAAATACAGCACTGTCCGCGATATTAATTCATGAAATCTTTCTCAAAATGCAGTCTACCCTCTAAATCGCCCTCGTTCAAGCAGAGGGACGAGGAGGCACAACGTATTTTATCTAAAATGAGACTAGTGCATGCATTTCAAACAGAATTTTTTCGTTAATCGTCTCAATACAGGTTTCAAACATTGCGAATTGTTTCGACTTTCAATAATTAAACTTCGGTTAAATAATTACTTCTTTGCTTGTACCGTTAGGACCATTTTCATATCTTCTTTCTTGGTAACGACATATCGAATCTAAATAATTTTTGTTTACATTATGTAACTACGTTTTCAATTAATAATAAATATAATCAATAATTAGGCACCATTTTGAATGATACCTTTAATTTTGAATTCTTAATCGTGATCATAAAACGTTGAACATTACTAAATAACGATTTTAATTTCACTTTTACTACAAAGATTTTGTTTTTCCTTAATCGTGCGCGGAACTGATGTAATGTCATCGTTATATTTATAATCTCATAGGATTCTATTCACTCATAATCATTTCCATCAGATACCGATTGTGACCAATCCTAGAATTCTTTTTAAGTACGTTTAATTGACAATGCATACGTGACAAATGATTTATGAGACTATAATTATTATGACAATTTTATGATTACATATGAGAAATGTTTCGTTATACGAAAAGTAATGATCAGTAACTATCATATAAATTAGCAATATAAAAGAATCAATCGGATATTATCAGTGTATTCAATTTGAACATAAGCCTTAACTTAACGATATTAAACTTAAAGTTTATAACTTACTAAAATCTTTAGTACAATTAAAATAATCATTCGGACGTAAATATATAATTTATAGTAGACAGTCTTTTCATTTTGCAAAATTAAGTAGTGTTTAAACTAACACAATAAAAATATTTTCAGATTTTTAAGGAACCATTATCGTAATTCATTTTAACTTAAATGAAGAAAAAAATCATCATACAACCGAAACGATTCATGTCGATTATTTAAAGTCAAAATTATATATACGTAAATTAATTCTAAACTAAAAGTGAAGTGAATGAATACAACAAATATTCGGAATAAGTATCAACGAATGGAAACAGCTTGATGTGTTTTATCATCAATTTCTGCGATTGTTTGTGCATTTGTTGAATTCAAACTTATTTTTAAAAAGGAAGACATAATTATTGAAATATAATGTTTTATATTTCACGAGAAATGGATGATTTTTTTTTAATTTGTGATACCCTGTGTATTGATATGTTTCCAATTTGTGTGAAATTTTTCTATTTGACATATCAGTCTCAAAATGCACATTGGTGAAAAGTCGATTCATTTAATGCAAAATTAAAATTAAAAAATTACCAAATGATATGTGTAATCATGAAAACATAAATGACGTTCAGGGACAATATGAGTACCGAAATGTATGAATTTGTTACTAAATAATATTATTACATTTAATCAAAACTATTTGAAGTTTTTATTAAATAAATTTGACACTGAATAAAAATCAATGCTTATTTGAACTTACAAAAAATACTGAATACGATATAATTACAATAAATGATACAAAATTTGTGACCGCTCGAATACAATTCACACAATAAATACAAATTATTTACCAAATCAGCGTATAAAGATCGTATAATAATCCCAAAAAAACATATACAATAATTCATTTCGCATGAGCTGCAAATAATAAGAATGAAAAAATTTAACAAACATCTATTGCTGTTTATTATTACAAACTGTAAGCAGCGAGTAAGAGCACAGGAACTATCAGATCTCTTCTATCATTCAGTATTGAAAATCCAACAAGATGTAACATTACAATTCTAGTTTCTGTCTTAAAAGTAGTCTAATATAAAGTACGTGTCAGAAACATACCGGCCTATTAAAAAATCGTTCTTCAAAAATAAATACACATTGTTCAATTTCTCTTGCAACGAGCTCGGCTAAATGTCATAAAAATAAATTTCCTGAAAAAGTTACTAATTTTTTTCAAGGGAACAGTACAATTTCGGTGCTAAACAATTCGTGTGCAAATTCGCAAAGATTCAATTCCTTAAAATTCTAACGAAGGATGGAATGTTAGCTCGTAAAACTCGTCTATTTAAAAGACCTCTATTCTCTATCGTTGATTCAATTCGGCAGTACATACTATATAATTTCTGTTCATATCGAAAGCCACAGTCGACAGTTTATTTTTGTAAGTCATACAAAAACAATCGCACTTCCAATCTCTCAATTCCTAGTCCATTTAAAATCTTGTGAAGTCAACAAAATATTTCCGAAAAAATGTCACCAACTATATCCGTATACAATTCATGACCTGCGACTTTCGATTTCAACTGTACCATTGAACACAAGTTCAACTGATGGTTCTTTTTTATTTTTATGTTTTTTTTTATTTTCGTTGGCAAAAATCGAAGACCCTTTATGATTCCGTGGCAGTTACTTTAGATTTGGACTTGCGTCCAAGGAGTTTGCGGAAAGACGCCGTCCATTTGGAACGAGTTAACGTGGAAGTTCCCATTCTCTCCACCTTTTCTAGTTTTTCCGTATCGCATACTTCGCTACTGGCTTTGCGACTATTCGTATCGCACTCGTACGAGCGAGACCGTCTGTCACCAGGATCAGAAGAAAATCTACAAGAAAAAGCACTGGCGTCAGTAAATAAATATCAACAACATTTTTAAGACTTTTTTTGTTATCATCATCATATCATATATGTTATATTCATATATCATACCCAGAATCAGATGAAAAAGCTCGTGGACCAGGGGTTTGTGACGAACTGGTCGAACACACCTCTGGGACTCTCATATTTGCACCGGAGTAGGTATCATCATCACAGTTACAACTTGTAAAATCTTCATCTGCGTACAGTAGTTCGACCGGATCTTCGGGCGATTGTGTTCTTTCGGTTGGCGCTGGTGTCTCCGGTCTCAACCACGTATAAATATCGTTCAACGGAGTCTGAAGGCACTTGAAGAGTTTCCCCCTGTGGATTAAAATATAAATTATTCAGATTAATACATCTGACGGACTGATGAATATTTAGCTATGCAAAAAGTAATTCCAAGTCTTCGTTACAAATGCTCTTAAGATGATAAACGAACCATCACGTTCGATCAATCAACAATCTCTATCTATTCAAGTTCTAAAGGCCCTGCCTCGGACTGAACGGACTTTATTTGGTTTACTACAATGTTCACCGGTACATCTAAAAACGGTACTGGACGTTGATCTTGAATCTTGAATCTCGGTGCAAAACTACATTTCAATTTGTCCAGAATTGTTATTAGAACAGGTATGTAACTGTTTCAAAATCTTGTTCTGCAACTGTGTACTTCAAACTTCATCTGGGGGTATAATGATACTTGATGTTAGCGTTCGCATTTTTTTTCTTCCATCCAACAATGATTTACGGCTCATTATATTCCTTATCTCGCAGCGAGCCATCGCTTATTCCCGCTTATCACATTTAAAACTGTACAAACGATTTGAGCCACGAGGCGAGAGTTTAATTGATGAAAATGGAACACGAACGGAAAATTAATTATTCATACGGCAAAACCTACTCATGTTGAAAATTGCCGATATCGTTGAAGGTGCGTCTGGCGTACAGGCAAATGGAACACCGCCTCCGACGTCTGCAGGACGTTGCATGCAGAGCCATCGCGCGAAGGTGGCGTGCCGCGTGTCGGAGTGTGATAGCCTCGTGCGTCAGGGCGGCGATTCCTTCGGCGTGACGACGTCGCTCAATGTTCATCTCGTTCTGGTCGCTTTTCATTTGCTTTCTCAACGAATTGTTCTGAAACAAAATCAGATCCCGAGTTGATCAATGCTAATAACATATCATCCACACGATCTCGTGCCGCAAATGTTAGAAGGTCAGGCTCAAGATATACCATGGCATTTCAACGAGAGAATAAAAATCTACAACGATTCACCGTAAAGTATATTAAATTTTGCTTTCACTTTGAAGAAACTTATTATTTTCAACTGTGGAAACAAGGCAATGATATAAAGATCGCTCCAATTTTCAAATTAGCAAAGAAAATGAAATTATATGATATTATTATTTTTAGTTTTGTTTTCTATTTTTTGTGATAATTGTGAAAATGAATTGCAGAAAAAGAAACTGTACCTCTCGTTCATAGGCGTCTCTCTCGGCACGAAAGATGGTAGTCTGCTTGATCACCTCCAGTCGGGCTTTTTCAAGAATTTTTCGCGTCTTCTCGCTGGTCTCCAGTTGGAGGTCCAACTGCTTCTTCATCGTCATCTCCGTTTTGTGCAGACGGTCGATCTCGTCTTTGAAGTATTCCCTGTCGGTCCGCAAGCGCTCAATCTCTTCCTCTAATTTGAGCGATCTCTCTATCTGTGCAAAAAGTTCGTCCTCCTTGCTTCTGACGTCACCTTCGCGACTCTCTAGTCTTCTCTCCAAGCTCTCCTGCACTTCCATCAACTTATCCCTCTCAGCCTAAAAATCATAAGTACATATATTACAATCATAAAAAACATATATTTTGTATAATACAAAATAATTTCCATTAAAATGTCCAGAATGTAAATTAATGAAATTAAATTCATTAATTAAAACAATATCAATTAAAATTTGTATCAAATTTTATATTTTTCTAATACCTAATTAAAAAAAGTGTTAATTGGTATATTTTTATTAAATTTATTATTTTTGATTTTAAATCAGGGAAAAAAATTATGCTATGTAGTTTGTTGAATAAGACACGGCTGATTATTTAATTTTGTTTGATCAAGTGTATCGCCAACGTGAAACGAGTCATTACATAATATGGGAGATCACAGGTATCAATCAAATTTCTACAATTTGTTTGATCAGAGAAGAAAAAGTCCGCTTTTATACAACGAAAAGCATTTGAAAATTTTTTCAATCTCAAACTTTGGTTTTGTATTTGACACATTCATCAATGTTGTAAATTAAAAGATCACACTCAACATTGGAAACCTTTTCACTCAATATATATCTCTTCAGTCTGTTTTTGTAGTTATCAAAAACGTTTGTTGAGCTTGCGTAACCAATCATCTTCAAAAAAGGAATGAATTTTCAATTTCAACAGTCAATTTTTCAAACCTCTCCTTCTCATCTTCTTATGCAACATTTTTTTCCATCTTAGAAAAATAAATGACAACTGAAAAAAAAACAGATACAACTTTCTCTCCCAAGACAAAACACGATGGATGACGAGCCGTCTATGCTAATTTCATCTAATTACTATTTTTGTGTCTAACGTCAAATGCAAAAATGCGATAATTCGACACGCATCGGACGTTGGACAATGATTTCTCCATTGGTGTATACTAAAACCGACGACCGCAACTTCTCGGGAACAACAAGTGAATGTTTCAAATATCTTTTGCAAACGTCACTTTCACGTTAATAAATCAATAACATTGTCCGTCAAGCGGACTGCAAACATATCAATCTTTCTGGATTTTACGTTGTACAAATTCGTGTTCACCCATTGTTCTCATCTTTATACTTTTGTATTCGTTGAATTTTTCTTCGTCTGATCAAGCTCACCTCCAGAGGGAAGATGAATTTGCAACATCAGTTCTGTGATATTGGTAAAAGTCGAGAGAGCCTATCAGAGAAACGCGTGCCGATCGATGTACGATTTGTAATGCAGCGCGATGTAGCTTGCAGATCAATTCTCTAATCAGCGCCGCTCCAAATCTGCGGAACGCTCGTTTTTCATGATAAAATGATTTGATCGGTACAAATCATCGCTTATGATTTCTCGATTCAACGCCGCGCCCAGAAATTTAATACGAATTAATGACGGCTTCTTCGGATGAGGCAGGAAGTGCACTCTGCGAGAGTGGGCGCGTCCTGATAATTCCTCTGGTCGACGCGCTTGCTGTTTGTGTTCGGTTCGTTGACATAGGAACATCTGCCCAACTTCGCTTAACTTAAAATATTTATTATTCTGTTTTTATTTAATTTTGTTTTTTTTGTTTTTTTTGTTTTTTTTTGAAGTTTCATTCTCACTTGTCTCGACCAATCTCCAGTTCTTCCTCAACGCACAACAAGATCACACCGATACACTTCATTTTGCATAGTATGTCTGATTTCATTTGGAAAGCATTCGTTGCCGTTTTTTTTTTCATCTCCCAAGTTAAAGTTTATCCAGCCCGGATTTAGATCACTTTTTTCCCCCTCACTTTTCCTCACTTGACTAATTTTCAAACAGTAGAAAATTTTCAGTCATTTATTTTATTATCATTCACTGATAATTCTATTAATATCTTTCTACAATTTTTTTATTGAATGAATTTTGAAATCACTTCCAAATGAAGTTGTAACTTTTTTTTTTGACTTGTGTACCATAAAAAAAAGTTGATCGAAAGGAAGATAAAAATGACCATTTAATTAAACACCCACAATTGTCTTCGAGCCATTCATGGTCTGTTATCAAGATCACAACGGCCGACTGAGAATTGTAAACAGTCTGATCGCAACGTCAATTAGCCATTCGGATACAGTATAATTTTAATTATTAAGAATGGATTATATCGTGTGGTATATAAAAATTGTTGTGCAACATCGTGCGTTCCCGCAGTGCAAATTGATGCAGTTCCGCGATGAGCTCATTTGCAAGAGCATAATGCACCGCGCTCGGGCACGCATCCACGCACTTTTTAACTACCTGCGCGCGCATTTTTCACGTCCAACGAACGATCGCAAAACGCATTTCCGTCGCGCGGCTCGTTTCAGAGCCGCTCTTATCATCCCGCTTGGAATAATCGCATATTCGATTCCACGGATAACTGTAAACGCATTGTTTTAAATTTAAATTTAAATTTCATCTTTCACCATCGAATCGTGGATGTTCGAACGGCAGAGGATGAGGTTCTTTTACAAAATGTGTTTATATTACTAGCTCCAAGTTATCTGTTTCAATTAACAACTTCAACGAGTCTCAAATGGGAGAACCAAGAGAGCACCGTTGGATCTTAGTAATGAGCCTGATAAGGCTGTTGAATTGGATTGATAAGGACACCAGCAATCCGAGAAGTAAAAACTGCTTCGCATTGGGAACCCAAGTTGCAACCGGTACGTCTCATTAGGTCCTCGATTCCGAATACCTGGGCACCGGGTATTTCACAAAAGAAAGAAAAATGACAAAGATGCAAGAATTAAAAGTGCTTAGCAACACTCAAGTGGCCAAGTTTGGAAACTTACTGCGACAAACAATGGGCCGAGAATTAATTAAGTTCTGAACTTGAGGATAATGAATTGGAATAAAGTGGCAACTGCTTGTGGATATACCGAAAATGAAATTCTAAATTTCTCGATTCATCCAGGCGTTTCTTTGTTTGTAAAAATTAATTCGATCTGGTTTATTGTTTTTTTCCCAGTCTGTTGTTTTTTTTGTTTGCAGCAACGGTGAAAATGAACAAAAAAAAATATAATAGAGACAAAAAACCATCGCGCATAGATAATGCGCGTAATTGAATATCGGAAACAGTTGCATTACAAAGCCATAAAATCTGAGCGACTTTGAGAATATACCGAATCCCGATTTCACGGAACTGGATTGCGGTGTATCTCGCCCAATTAATCAGCGCCAACAAGAGAAAATGTATCGGTAAGAGTGAAAGGTCGTTCGTCATCGTGCGGTGAGAAATCGGGTGACGAGCCTCATGTGCAGCTGTACGTGCGACTTACATAATTGTTAACAACAAAATTCATTGCGTGCATTGCTTCAGTATATACTCTGACTGGTTTCTGATCAGCGAACGAGAAAAAAAATTCTTTTACCTAAGGCTATGAAAACAAAGTTTCAGTTTGATTGATCTGAAGAATAATTTGAAAAATTCGTTAGTCAATACAAAAATTTACAATTTTCTAAATAGAAATTTTTTTTTTTTGATAAACGCAAAAGTAGTCCAAAATAATCTGAACAAAAATCTAAAATTGTAATCAATTCGAATTGAATGATATAAATTTGTAAACTTTTTATTAAAATAACATGATATCAACGAAATTGAATGTTGAAATTGAATTTTGGCTCATAAACTCGCGTCTTATAAAAAAACGTTTATAAATAAAATTCGCAATAGCTGTCGTGTCGTGCGATTATTTCATTTTTCACTCGGGAACTCGGGCGCGGAATGTTCGCACGATCATAATTTGCGAATTGTCTCTCCCCGGGTTATTCCACATTGTTAATGTTTACGGGAGCAGCTTACAATAACAGAGGATGATTAATGTTTTATGTCTGTGCGCGGAGTCATTTCAATGGACTTTTTCGAGGACTCCGTTCCGCGTATATGATTCATGACAATTTTGCCGACGCGAAGGTATATATATAAAATGAATGCCTCAAAACCCGCTGCAAAACTCGACGAAACATTTCTGCGACCAGCCGCAATAAACTTGGCTGCTCCTCCTGGTCACGGGCAGGGGAAAAAAACTGTGTCAACGGACTTAATTACATTCCAGGACACGAACGCATCTCAGACGCACGTCACACTGTTACGGTTTATGGAATGGCATAAGCTAATTATTATGGTCGTAGGAGGCTTTTCGCGGTTTACTGTTAACTGCGACCTCGAAATTCAACCTGCTGAGGTCACCAGCTCTCACGCTTTGCCGAGCATCGCTTCCGACCGATGTCTCTCAAGTTTTATTGTATGACATTTGTGTCCCCTCTTCCCCGTCAAAACAATGTTTGTCTCGTTAGGATGTTATTAATCACCATCAAATTATTTTTCCCTTTTTTTTCAGTTCTTAATTTTTCAGATGAAGGATAAATAATCAATCGAATAAAAATCAAAGCACTCTGAGATGTGACAATACATCCGGCTCAACTGTAAATCATCTTCTTGCAGAGATGCCAACTAGACATCGCGGAGTAGAATAAAAAGTGAACCTACGATACCGTCTGGATGCTTTATCGGGATAAATATGCGGGATGAATTTACTCCGTCTGTTTTGCGATCTGATTCGAGATGCGGTCACCGGTACGGTTTATGAGTCATTGCAATTTGCTCGTAAAAAACAATGTAGTTACGAATTTATAACCTGGGATATGTAATGACTGGTCGTGAAATCGAACCTTTTTTTTACAACAGTCGTAACGACAAAGGAACAAAAAAATAACTTCGGCCGTCAGAGTTAAATAATATTGTTCTAGAAATTTCACTTAGGAAGAGATTATTTCTTTTCCTTCAATTTGTGTTAAAATTATTCTTTTGATTTGAGCATTATTTATTGGCGTATGATAAAAAGATAATTAAAAAAAAATTTAAGACAAATATGATATTTTAAAGCAAACAAAAAAATAAAAAAATGAAGAACAAGTATAAGACAGTCGGCTGATCTTTTTGGCAATCGCAAGCACGATTCTAAGACGTGATTCAAATGCTAGCCAATTTAGAAAACTAGTAGCAAGAAAGTCTTAATTTCAAAAACACAGCCGCCCGTGTGATTTACTTTTCACCGAAAGTAAAACTTGTTTGTTTTTGCAAGTCAATAGACAGTTATACAATAAAAATTCATTCAAGGTATCATTGCGCCCAATCTTAATTGCACTCTATATCAATTAAGATGATTAGGTCGAATATGAAATCGTGTTCATTATAATCGTATTATCATTTAAATTAGTTTCACAGTCCGCGAGGAAAGTGCGCGTTTCCAATATCTCTGACAAACGAACATTTTTCGACAGGAAAGTAACATTTTTTTGCGAGGAGATCGAAAAAAATGTCGATGCCGAGCGAGTCTTCGAGTCACATTGTAGGTCAACGTTTGCGAGGCGGGGGTCCCTGTGATAAATTTTTGGTAAGCAAACGACAAGACAAAAGACCCGACTTAAGATGACCCGAAGATAAGGAGGAGCGTCAATAACGGCACCGGACGACTCTGAAATTGTTAAGTGCCCCCTTTTGTACAATTTCAAACGTGTATGTAAATATCTGAAAAAATGCCAGAATTAGTCCAGTTCACTGCCACTTTTAATAAGAAGAATTTTTTGTGTTACTTTTAAATTTTAATTTGTAGCTTTTTTTATAAACGGAACAAGATTTAATACCTCTACTTGAAAAAAGTAGAGGTTTTTGGCGAAGAATATAATTTTCTTAATTAAAACGACTAAGAGATCGTATGCATGTTACATTTGTAACAACTGGGAAAGTTGAAAACAAGTTTTGAAAAAGGAAAAAGTTTCGTGTAGGTACTTAGGCCTTGGATAATTCAACAGATCACTAACATTTGTTAAGGTAGCAATTAAATGAAAATTTCAAGTCCTTTTAAAATTGTTCTCCAATGTAAAATTATTCAACGCAGCTGAATGAATTATTTATTTAGAATAATTCACACATCCTAAGTTTCCAGATTTAATTTCATTCCAAACACCTCAATTGCAAGTATGTTGTGAACACTGGAATTGTTTTACAACCTGTGGAGATGAACCGTAAAATTTTTGATGTCGCATTTAACGTTCGAGTCAATGCGAAACACGATCGTGATTGGGCGGACACGCACAACGGTGACTATAGTTGGAACGGAAATTAAGAAGCGTTGCCATATTTCGGCTATTACCATTATCAAATTTCCAAATCGATATTTCGTTTTACGTTCCCTTCGTGTTATAATCATTGTTATGATTTCAGCACCAGGCATACCAAACACGAAACTCTGACTTTAAACGTGATTATAAAAATATAATTATAAAAAATCGTTTCATAAAAGTTTTGAATATTTTAAATTGTAAATGGCGAAACAAAATGTTGATATCTGACATATAGAAGATGATAATAATAATTTATTGACTTTCAAAAACAAACTCTGACATTTCTTATGAATAAATATTTATTAGACAAGAAATCGCATGAAATAATTCCGAAAGTCTTTTTCAGACAACAATATTGTTTTAGATTATTTCAAGCGAATTATTTTTCACGTGATTAAAATTCTTGTTATTGTCGTGGAATAATAAAAGTTCCGCTTAATTTTTCTATCGCGGAAGTGGTGTTTCATTGTGCACAACGCATGCCGTAATATCGATGGTAAAAACTCGTTCAATTACTTTTGATGAATAAATTTAACGCGCTGGCAACGATCGTCTTGTTTTAAATTTTTAATTGCACCGCGCGGCAAACCGAAATGCGCGCGATAACAATCGTGAAAAGTGGCCAGTTCTGGTACCCGGCGACTTCGGGAAATCGCGCAGAGCGAAACGACAGAGAGGCAATTGAAAAAAAATTTCGCGAACCGAATTGAAATCAATCTTTGGACTTTCACAAAAAAAGCGAGTCGGTCGAAAAACAACGCCTCAAAATCGTGCGCGCACGTTTCACCTCATTTCATCCCATTACGTATCAAACGCCGCGTTTATGCTAATTCAAAATGTCTGAGTCATTCGGTCGGCACACTCTCTCACGCACACAGAGACGTGTATCATGTTTTCCATCGAAATGCACAAGACACTTGGCACGCCGTTCGCGTACCATAAACCGCGGTTCTGTTTTTCTTGCACAGTTATTTCTTTCTTGCCGCGGTGTCCTGAATCGTGGTGCCGATAATTCCCGTAATATGTTGTTCATTCGGTACAAAAATTTGAATTAAAAAGTAGAGTAAAAAGCAGAGGAAAAAATTAGATGGGAAAATATTATTTCATTTTTCGTAAGGAAATTGTTTAAATCTAAAAAATTAGATTGAAATATTTTCAAGCTCACAAAATCTTTTATAACAAATTTTTTTTTAGGAAAGATTTTTAAGTAACAAAAAAAAGAAATCCTTTGTTTACAACTTTCCTCGCTTTTGTGAGAGAAGAAAGATTGTTTAAAGTTCAAATGTAAAATGAAAGTATTATTGAAATACAAAAATTGACAGAAAATTTGTATAGGCTACATGATAATTTTATCATCAATTAAGAAGAGATAATGCAAGTCATGATCAGCGCACGTCTTGGCAAATTAAATGTGATCCCGTTCGAGTTTGTTTGCACATGTGCAAACAAACTCGTAATTTGTTTGCATCTGATTTGTAAAATTTGTAAAATTTTACAAATCTGATTTCATAAAGTAGGTAACAAAGAGGAAAAACAAGAATGCGGCTTGTTTAGTTTCATGATTTTATGATCTAAATTTGTAACTCAACTGTAAATATGTTTTTGAAATGTAGATATAAATTTTATCGAACAAATTTTAACAGAACATCAATAGATCAAACATTTTTTATATTGATAAAATTGATTTCAAGTCAAATGATTGTTTTTGGATTGTATTAATTTTTCAATCGTTAAATTTGTTAATGAACAACAACCTTGGAACATTTAACATTTCAACGGCGATTATTGTGTATGTACACCTTTAGAAAACTACAATTTATATCAAATTTATGATCGTTCAACAATTCATCCGGTAATTTCTAGATTTGTTCAAAAAAAAGTTTCCTAATCGTAAAATATTAGCTGTTATGGGGTGTTAAGATATTATGAGCAAGTGTGTCGATATGATCGTTATGTTCTGTTTGGTTAGACGTATAGTCGATTATCTTAAGACCCACGGTATACGCAGGTTTTGATCGGCTTTGCTTATCACCAATAATGCCAATAAAACCGTCGAAAATCATATCTACTTTTAATACTTTTCTTTTTCTACAAATTCCATAACTGTACCTCAATCAATTAAAAGAAAAAATTAACAAAATTTTTATTCGATATTTTAAACCATAAAGTTCCATCCTTCCTCTTCTGCTCAACGTTTTTTTTTTGTCCCTGAAACTGTACAATCCCAATTGCATAACATCTTTCAGTGTATTTATGGGCGCGTTTTCGAAAAACGTTCGCCAAGAAGCGGAAATGAGAAATTACTTTTCTTTGCCGTCATGTTCGATGGAAGTTCAAAACCAATCAAATGGGGTACGCTCCGTTAAGCGCGACTAACTTTTCGAATTGACCGCGCGCGAGATGCAACTCTCCGACGAGCGACAAAAAGGCTATCGTATACTTGTAACGGCCGATCAAGACTTGTTTTCTCACGGACAAAATTATTCGCCTTCGCGCTCTGCCAAAAGGTGCCCCTGCATACCGTTAGGTCGCGCGCTGACTGAAGAACTTGTCAGCGCGGCTAAAAATATAAAGCTGAGAATTCCAGCAACAATTTTGTAAATAACTCGCTTCTGAAACTAGGCCCGTTGCAAGATGAAAATATACAATCCGTGACGACAAGAATCTTGTCCCAATGTTTTCGGTGCAATCAAACTGGTTTTCAGGAAAACGAGCAATTAGTTAGTGAATACAAATTTTATTTCCTAACATGACTTGCTCCCGGGGGGAGAATGAAACAGAAAAAAACAAAAGGATGTCTGGGTGACACAAAAACAGATGCCCCGTTTCGGTCAGTTCACAGGAGAGCAAAACTTGCATTGTTTTTCTATCGGAGTTTCATTTGAAAAGATTTCGACGAGCAAAACAGGTAGACGAGAAATGTCTAGGATGATAGAATTTCAGACATTTTTCCACTTTTCATTCTTTTTTTTTTTTTTTTTTTTTTTTTTGGTGAAAATAAACACGCTGGTCAGATACAAAATCAAACGACTGAAATCATTCCTCATGCACAATTTGTGCGTTCCACTGTAAAAGGATAATGATTCGCGGCTAGAAAAGACTGGAAAATAGAAAGAACTGTACATAACGCGCGTTCAAATTTCAGTGGAAATTCTTGCCTAGAAGAAACATATGGCGTGCGGCATAGCTCAGCCGGAAAAGGCAACCTTGAAAATTGGCACGGTGTTAGAACAAATCGCCAGGTAATGGGAAAATCGATTTCAGTTTTCCAGTTATCTCGAAAAGAAAAACAAATCACAGTAATGACTTCAGCGTGGCTGAATTGCTTCATTCAGAATTGGTCGAATCAATTTTAACACGAGCGACAAAAAAAACACATTAAAAAATGATAAAATAAATTTTAATTCATTTGGATCGATCTGTTTTGTCGGAAAAAAAATCAAAATTGGAAACTTATAATCAATTTTAAGAATAAAATAAAAATAATTTTCTCAGGTTGTCTAATCTTTTGAAAGTTAATCAAATGTTGAATAAGTTGTCAGTTTTTTTTTTGAAGTGAATGAAAATTTTTTTATGAATGAAAACATAAATTACATTATTGAACAGTTGAATAAAAAACTCTTTCATTGTATTTCCATCGGGACGTTATACTTGCGTGAAGGTTATATCATTACTTAGTCAATATAACAGCCGGTAAGAATATCACTCTCTTTTTGCTCCGTTGGAAAGTTTTCTGATCCGTGAATATCGAATTCGTTTATTTTCCATTTGGAATCTGATCGAAAAGTCCAATGGCTCGTGATGTAACCGAACGATCCTTACATCTGTTTTTTTTTAAATTCTCCCATTGATTTATTAGTCGTAAAAGAAAAAAACGTGTTCACAGATTCTTACAAATTACATTTTCAAATCGAACCAAATAAAACTGCAATCAAATATCGAAGGAAAAAATTATCGAACATCAGAAGAAGATAGAAGAAAAAAAATAAGATCCCATCGTCGTTAAAACAAATTAATGATCCAGGGCAAATAAACAATCTTCGGCGGTTGAATTTATACACTTTTAATGGCTGGAAACTTTCATGTTTAATGTCGCGATCTTTCATGATCCGCAAAATTAATAGCCAGCGGGACTTAATTTCATTCCGCGACGTTACATTTAGAAATGTTTGCCGGCAGTTTCGACAATTTTTGCTCTCCCGAGATCAGAGAGACATTAAATGCAAATGCATTTTTGAAACGTTCGTAAAATTAATTAACATTGGCGCGGCGCGCTTTATTTTCCGCCGGGGAGAAGTGAAATCTCGTCTGAGCGTATTCAAATCCTTGCGATTCCACGCTGCGCCGCCGCGCGCGTACAATTAAATTCAACGCGAGAAATTAAAGCCATTCGTTTAACCTGTTTCGCACAGAGGATACCCAGATCCACGAGCGGATTAATGAAAATTATAGATTTCTTTAAGATTCGCGCGAGTTAGAAAACCCAATGGCGGTTTCCTTTGAAACGCAAAATATTATGACCCACTTTCGCACTATTCCGGTTACCCAAAAAATTTTCGTCTTTCCTTCTCCTTATACAACTCATCGAACTCACAAAAACAACATCTTGACAAAAATTGTTTGTTGATTTTTAAGTATATTCTATTTTGTTATTTTTATTTCATTCAATTTTTACCATCTAATTAGTCAGATCAAATTATTCAACTTCAAATCTTAATTATGGAAATTATGTGTCACAAATTATATGTTGCAATTTGTAATCTCAACTGTTTATTAAAAAAAAGAATTTATTTATAAATAAAAGCACTTTTGACATCGGTTTCAAAGATGAAAGTAAACTTTCTGCAAAAAAATGTTACGGTTAATATATCTAAACGCAGGTTGCTACAATATTTAGCAATGGCTATCTGGCAATCTTGTCTGAGGTTAACGGTCCCCCTTGCCAAGGGAGAAACTTGAGTTCTAAGACTTCGTTTGCGGCGAGGTGTGACCCCACCATGCCGCTTACGCTCATTGCGATTCGCGATCGCTTCTCGATTATACACCATTGTCAATCTTCTATGCCACATGCAAAATTCTAACCTTTCTATCTCTACACTAACAAATAAAAAACTTCAAGATTGAATTAAAACAAAATAACCTAACAAAATTCCCTCTCAAACAAAAAATTCATCTGAAATTATTTGAACTATAAAAAGATTTGAAAAATACTTTCATGCAATCCTTAAAAATCTATTTTCTTAGTTAAACCATTGATTTATAACAGCTTAAGAAATTAAGTATTCTTGTATCCGTTTAAAAAAAGGTTGAATTCTTTTAGTTTATTTTTGTTTGTGAATATATAGAAACAGCAAATTTTCTCACTGCAATTTCGTAACGCCTAATTAGATATTTGTGTTCAAGAGAAGCCGCCAGATATACTTGAGCGAGTGAGACTCATTAATAGTAGCAAAACCGGCGACGTTTGGTATTTGAATGACCTCAAGCTCAACTCGACTGATGCGATTTTTCGCAATAAATTCGAGACATTATTGAAAGATTGGCCGCGTGAGTGTAAAATTATCCGGCGAATCGGTGCCGATGGTTTCCTCTCATCCGGAAGATTATCAGAAACCGAACGCAAGCATTGATAAATAAAATCAACCGGTTAGAAACCATTATTGCAAGCCATTAATAGCGCAAATTGTTCGAAAGTCTCGCGAGTGCACTTCTGTTCTCGTTTAGCTTCCGATGTATCATCACGAACTCGGGAAAATTTATCTGACAACATGCTTTGCCAACAAACTACACGTGTTTTGCGGCCTGGATAAAAAAAGATCAAGAAAAAGTGGGGTATTAATTACATATTCGATTTTTTTCCCCCATCGAGCAATTCTCTCTCCTGTGATATAAAGTTCGAAGAGTTATATGAAAAAATCTAGTGAAAAATCAAAACAGCCAGGTTTCTTAACAGAATTTCTCCCGGACGATTATTTATCATTCGCAGGAATAATTAAATTCAACCTACGATTTATAAAAAAAACCAAGAACGACAAAAACCTTGGAAATTATACCGGCATCGATTAAATTCTCATTCTTTTTTTTTCTTTTTTTTTTCTTATGAAAACAATTTTCTTCCTGTGATTTCTTTTTGTGCTCAGCAATTTGTTTGTCGAACAATGTTTGTAACGAGCATACTTGTACATTATCTCTTGTACATTTCAGCTACACTTTTTGCGCTAATATCAAAGATCAGTTTCTCACGCCTTGTTATTCATTTGGCATTGCCTACTTCGACTTATTGTTTGAAAACCATATCTTAAAAGTATATACTTATACTGCGCCCAGAAAATAAAAAAAACACTGGTACAC
Source organism: Trissolcus japonicus (assembly GCA_030522925.1). NCBI lineage: Eukaryota > Metazoa > Arthropoda > Insecta > Hymenoptera > Scelionidae > Trissolcus > Trissolcus japonicus. Next base: position 116,974 of record JAPYZS010000230.1, on the reverse strand, counting down.
CCAGAGGCGAGCCAGTTACTCCACCGGGTCGCCCTCGGGGTCGCCCATTCGCTGGCTTAAATAATCAAAATGGCTCGAACAAGGCAAAATTATATTGCGGTCAATTAATTGTATTTGTCTAGGTGTGCTGATTACTTTTTATCGTGCTCCAAAGCTTACCTTGACTTCATGATACTGCTCCTCAAGGTAGTACGCAATTTGTCGCGCTTCTTCGTACTTAGCTTCCAGCGCAACGTACTTATCATAGTGACTTTTGAATAAGACGAATCTGCAAAGGGAAAAATGAATTATTAGTTTTGAATGACTCATAAGATTCAAACGGTAATGAATATTTGATGAATCTAAGGTGAATAAATATTGACTGATCGTTCTTCTCTTGAATTGTATTTCTAAAAGTTAAAACAGAGAATCTTTTGTTTTATTCAGTTTTATTCTTTTGAATAGTTTTGATTTGTTTTGAAAAAAATAGAAAATTAGACGAGGGTGTTTGTTTAAAGATGCACCTTGTTGATCATTACGGTTTTATTAAAAATACACGATTCACTATAAAGCAACGTGAGCCATGACGAGGTGGAAAAATGAGCGAGGGTATTAATGACTGCAACTAACTAATTTACATCTGAAGTTGCAATCATCTGAACGATTAATTTTTAGGGGAAAATATAAATGAATGAATTATGTCCGCTGATTGAGATCAGGTTGCATAAGAATAAAAATGAGAATTAAAATATTTTCGTATACTTGTGGTTTCATAAGTTTCATGAAACGAGCGGTGCATGAGCGCGTGGTTAGTTATGCGTTTGGTTACTTTAATTATGGAGAACAATTCAACGAGGATGATATTCCTCGGTTCACGAGATCCAGTGTTTTTATACGTTTTGAGATACGGTCGTTTTAAAATTCAAGATCCATGACACGAATAGCACACGTCCAATGAAAGTGAAGTCTGAGATCACAGCCTAGGAATAAAGAGAAGGATTTTTTTAAGACGGTAATTTAATTCCAGACGTATCAAAAACTTTCGTTCAAATAAATCACTGATTCATCAGCAACAATTTGTTCTCCGTAAATAAAGACGGTGGCTATTAAGATTTTATTTTCTATGTAATTTGTAACTGGTAAGATTTTTTTCCGTCGTTTCCCTAACTCTTTTTTTTCATTTTCTGTTTTTTTTTTCTCTCTTTTGAGATTCTGAAAGAACAAATTATAAAGCTGAACAATAAGAGACAAAAAACGGTGAGAAAAAAATGATGAAAAACATGAAACTGTGAGCCCCGATTGAAAAATTTTATTGAGATAACTGGTCTTTTGTGGTGCAGGATCATGTGATCTTTCATATTCCATTTGAAAGTCCGATGAAAGTTTGGAGGATATAAAATGAAAATTTTTATTTGTAATAAATACCATAACACCGCGGGTAATTTTCAAAGCCTTGAGTTTCAATTCGAGATCGTTAGCTTGTGGAAAAATAACTGGATAAATAAGTCTGAAATTATAATAAACTGTAATAACTAATAATAATTAGCTTTAATGATATGAATAATTAAACGCTAATTCATGAACCGTTTGAGACGATAAGAAATAGAATTATAAAAGAAGTAAATATATTGTTTTGTACTTTCATCCGATGATTTTGAAAATAGTATCAGTTTTCTGCCATTAACTCGTTTGTCGAGAAATCTTAATCTTTTTAAAGGCCCCTATAAGCCATTATAAATTATTCATGAACGAGTACCAAAAAGTTGCGAAAGGTTATGGAACGTGCAGTCATTCAAATTGTACTTCCTCTTTCGTCACGACACGGCGCTACTTATGACTCAGACTACGAAACTACCCGTTCCTTATCTGCACAAAGATACAAACAAACTATAAATATAATGCGATTCAATAAATAGAATCGCTTTATCAGTTAATTAATTGGGCTGAAATCGAGTGAACTTGAATGCGATAATAAAAAAAAAAACATTTTTATGAGTTAACATGTTTTTTGCATAAATTTTGCATACGAAATTTTTTAAAAACTTTTTTTTACAGATGAAATTACAAAATAAATAATAATTATTCAGTATCACTTGCAATGAATGTTTCACGCGGACAAAACGAGATTTATGATGTCTCAGAAAGATCATATTCTAAACGCTGTACTGGACTCGAGGCATGGCATAAACACATTAACATCTCACAAATAATGTTAGACAAGGCTCGAAAATAAACCAGACATTTGTTGGAGTTACGAGTGCCAGTGAACTGAGTTACATAATTACTCAAACTATAATCCAACTTTTATTAGAAAATGCAGCTTAATGTCAGATGTGAACCTTTTGAAATATGAACAGTAAAATGAAAACTTTCGAAAATGTTATTATCAGCCGGTGTTTTACTCAGTGATTGAATGATAATTACCATACAATCATTCTAATCACAGAACTCATGTCCAATTTTCAATCCACATTATGATCGATACAATAATTAACTTAATTTCCATCCTAATGATGGTCATTAATTAAATTTGTCATTTCTGTTACAAATGACGTTTCCAGCTCAATTTTTGTATAACAAAAAAAAAGACATTAACATTTTCAAAGTCGTCTAACGTTTTAAAATCCAAAATAAAGACGCGAACTCGCAAAAACAAAATAAACACTGTCCCTGTACTAAAGTACTAAAAATGAAAGCATGTCGAAAATTGTTTGATCTAAACTTGAATCAGACATTTTTGAGGTTTCCAAGTCAACAACGAAAATTTTACCAAGAAGGACAAACAAAATAATTAACTTTTATCTGAACCGGACAAAAAGTGAAGTTGAAGAAAGCTAGAAGTTGAAAAAAATTGAAAAAGAATTTTCAGAGTTCGATTGTGCGATAAAACGATGATCGTTATCACAAGGTCTTGAAAAGGGCCGTAAGCCAAGCATTGCACTCCAATAAATCACGAAATCTACCTGGTCGAAAAATTTTGAAAGTACGTGAATACCCTCACATTTTAATTCTTAACCAGAAAATCAGACTACCTGAACCGGATTTTCTCCGTGACAAAAAGGATGCCCCTTTTTGTTAAGCCTAAGTTTTCCATGAAAAAAGGTTGACAAAAGTCCTTCAGTAGTGCAGACGGAAATTAGCGCAAACAATGAACCAGATCACATGAGATACCATCAAAACAATCCTAATCGTCAAAAGCTGATTACACAGCAGTCCATTATGTCCCGATAGAAGACCGCAACTTCCACAGCCAAAACTTTATTACCGTCAGCAGAAAATTGATAACAGAACAATCATCTCATGATTTATTCATTCGCTGACGTCAATAAATAATCATTTTAAAAAAAAAGTCACAATCATCAATTTATGCACAAGTCTACTTCTGCGCAGTGTCATATTTTTCTGTCGTTTAGTTCTTCTATTTCTCATCCCCTTAATTGTTCTCGCTTGGACGACCCTAAAAATTTATAAAATTTAATATTTATGATCAAGATTAAATAAGCAAGAACCAGGGGACAACTGAAAGAAATTCTAAAACAGACAAAAACAAAATCAAAAAGAAAAGAAAGGGCCCGACTCACTTGCAAAGGTCATTTTCAGTAACCATGTCCCGAATGGAATCCTCCGGATCGATACGATCCCTGAAGCGGGAGCCAGCTGTTCGACGATTAAGCGGACAGGAATCGTCATCGACGAGCGTGCTCGAGGCTATGAGGTCGTCCTCGGAGGACGCCGTGGCAGGTATGGGGCTGGGCGCGCGCGAGATCGCGGGTCCAAGCAGATCCTCGCTTCTCGAATGACGGATCTCGCCATTGCAGAAGATGCCGGTCCCGTTCGCTGCGCTGGCCGGCCTCCTGAAGATGACGTTGTTGCTCGGCCCAGGGAACCCGTTCGAGCTCAACCCGATCAGCAGATCCGTCATCGCGTTTCGTATACCTTGTGTCACACGGGGATTCCTTTGTTGCTCCTCGGCCGCTGTCACCTGTCCGAGATTGACTGCTTTAGGAGTTATCCTGCGCAGCTCTGTTTCATTTGACGGGGCCCTGATTGTTTCATGTAACCGGTGAAAGTGGCGCGGATCACGAGGTCAACAAAAATGCACAAACTGCCTGGGCCTCTGCTGCGCCTTCAGTCACTGCACAACCGTTCACGACACTGCTCCCTGTAAGTTTACCTGTGCACTGGCGAAGGTGAGCTCTCAAGCAATTGTAAACATTGCTCCAGCGGTTCGTGGAATGTTACGCCAGGTGGCGCGACGGTCGCCCCTCCTCTCTCTGGAGCCACACGGATTGGAGCAGCCCAGCTTGGACAACCCGTTTTACACGTCTGGTTCACACAATGATGGCAATTTGACAGATGCGAAATATTCTGTTTTGTTTATTTATTTAATTTGTTTCGTAAATCTGAAATAGTGTTATGAAATGGTTTATTTGATGTACCGTCGGTTGTAATTTTTTCGAAATAAAATTGCATTTGATATATTGTTTTCTATTTTTGTAATTTACGCTTTCTTTATGTCGGTGAGTTTGTTCGTTTTACATTGTTATGTCGCGGCCGTGTGAACAATATATGGCTTTTCACCTGAATTTTTCCAAGCGTTAAATTTATTGCTGATGCAATATCTTTGTGTTCAAAAAATAAAAATTCGTCTCAATTTTATGTTAAACTTGCCAAGTTGAAAAACAAATCTAGTAATGTTGTAATAAACAATTAGTATGAACAAACAAGTTTTCATATTGGTAAACAATTATAATGAAAGAATTTGACAAAAATATAAATAATTAATTCCTAGATCAATATTCTATTTAAATAGAAAGAACATAGTAAGAAATTTGTAAACTAAAAATCTCCTTATCGTTTTGGATTTTTTGAGTTGTGCAATAATACCAACTTGCATGTGGGAGAATGACATTGCGCCATCTGTTACGCTACGCGAACTAAGTGCGTCGGTTACCGACACTTCCTATATTTTTTTTGTGTGTCAGTTCTGTCAATCTGTCATTATTACTTATGTCTGTACTGTCGTAAGGCTCCACAGAAATTGTGAAAAAAACCTGTCATTATGACGAACATTTTATTTATTCGTTTATGAGTAAGTAAATTAGACTTTTGAAATTTTAATTACAAAATAGTGAATAAACAATGAGAGATAACAAATTAATTGCACTATTTTGATTTGTATGTTTTTAGGCCTACGATATTGGAATTAAATAGTTTTGTTAATGTTTTAATAAAATCTAACAAAGGGAAGATAAATTTTGCACCACAAAAATGACATCAATCTTTGATCAGTATGAGCAGGCTTCTCAGCGTTCCAAGCAGGCTATCCCTCCGCCTATCAGACCAGATATTGTGAGCAACAAAAAACTTTCATTTTTAAATTATAAATTTAACAGTGTACCATCATGTTTTTATTTTATTATTTAATTCGTACATCAAGAGAGTTTTTATTTTTTTGTTAACAACAAAATAATTGTATCCAATGGTTTTGATGAGGTAAAAAAATATTTTGTACAAAATAATTAAGAAATTACAAAATTGTTGCAACAGAGTTCCGCCGGATTCATTCAGATGAAACTACAAAATGATGGGCCAATTTTTACAAAGCAGAAAGTTAACTTTGCACCTTCCCACACTATTACACACATGTGTATCAGCAGTAACTTCATCGTCATCGCCATGGCTAACAATATTCTGCTCCGGATAGACATGAAGAATCCCGACAAACCGGAAGGTTCGTTCGAATTTTTATTTTTACATTTTAAAGAAAGAATTTCAACAGTTTTGTTTCAGTCTTTAAAACTCATTATTTACAGAAATTGATATATCCAAGTTCACATCCAACATGAAAATGTCGGGACTATTTTTTGATCCGTTGGGTCAACATTTACTGATAGCACTCGTTCCTAAAACTGAAGCTGCGAATGTAATCCCGGAACTATTTTATTTGCATCGAAAAACAACAAAATTGAAACAAGTAAGGCATAAACATTAAAAACAAAATGAAATGTAGTAGTATGACATAACGTATATAAAATGAAATAGAGCATTTGATTATTATTTATCAAAATTTCTTAAATTACAGTCAGCTAAATGCAGAGGTCACGAGATCACCGCAGTAGCTTGGAATTTTGCTAATGCGTCAGAAACAACGTCTGGTCCAATTTTAATTGGCACTTCGAAAGGATTGATATTTGAAACGGAAATCAGTCTCGAGGGGGATAAAATTTTTTCCACAAGTCTGGAACAGTATTGGCGGCAGGTATAATAATTACTTAATAATAAACTTTCTTTAATAAAAATATTTTAAGAATATTTTAAGATATTTATTATCTGAAACAGAGAAATATAATATAATATTTTTAAGTTCAAAATTTTTGTCACCTTTTGTTCAGTTATTAAAAAAAACTTTTTATAACGTAGAAAGTAGAAAATTTCCAATATTATATTATATTACTGTAGATATAATTTTTTTTCTGCAAGCTTCCTAATTACCTACCTCTTTACGGAGTAAAAGAGGTAGAAGACGGATTGGTAAGTGGATGTTTAAATTGGGTAGCGGTAGAAAAAACTAGAAATGAGTTTATTGTAATTTATTGGTTTATTGTAATTATGTCGGTTAACTTGATGATCCAATTGTTCCAAAGGTGTTTGATATTGGACAAAACAGCAAGCCACCAATTACTGGGTTGGAATTTCACAAAGTGCCTGATTCTGATAGGTACATCATCATAGTAACGACTCTTATTCGTATCTATCAGTACGTCGGACCAGTCAATAATCCAAACGAAAAACCGCTGTTGCATCAGGTGTTTAGCAAATATTTAAACGTTAAAGGTACATATAATTTATTATTATAAAAATATAGTCACATAAAAATATATTACAAAAAGTATTAACTATTTAAATCCGATCTGTTTTGCAATCAGAACGATTTTACCAGTTGGAGAGTTCTTTGCCTTACTCTAAGATGCAGTTTTATTATCCTGCTCCAAAAGCTTTTCCGACGACTTTTGGATGGCTCACTGAAATAGGAATTTTATATGCCGAAGTAAGTGAGGTTTTCGCATTTCCATAAAACTCTACCAAAACTGATGCTCCATTAATGTAAAAAATAATTTTAAATGTTTGTGCAGGTAGATCCAAAGACAGATCCAGACAACGTTTTAACAAACCAACAAATGTTGGCTTGCCCTGAAACTAGCCTGATGAGTAGCACTGCGACGAACGCCAACCCTCGATCACCGCTCGCATTTGTGTTGACTCAATTTCATGCACTGCTTTTGTACAATGATCATGTTAAAGGGATCTCTTTACTTAATCAAGAACTTATATTTGAGGACATTTACAATGACGTTAGTACAGCTTGTTAGAGTAATTCAATTTAATTTTTTTTCTTCTGATTACATTTTGTTTGTACCGCAGACATACGGAAAATTAGTCAACATTACAAAAGATCCAATAACAGGAACAATTTGGGCGTACAGTGAAAGGGCAGTTTTTAAGTACAAAGTCACAAAAGAAGACAGAAATGTCTGGCAGGTAAAAATGAAAAAGATGCAAGTGAAGAAAAAATGTTTGACTTGAAAGTAAAATTTTTAATTCACATTTTTTCAGGTTTATGTAGACAAAGGCGAATTCGAACTTGCCAAGCAATACTGCAAAGACAACTTGGTTCATGTTGATCAAGTATTGATAAAGCAGGCTGAAATGCTGTTCAAAAAGAAAGAGTAAGATTGTAAACTTGTGACATTAATATTAAATCAACTCTTTCAGTTATCACAAGATGAATTAAATTTGATGGTCCGAAATTTCAGGTACGAAAGAAGTGCTCTAATTTATGCCGATACTCAAGCGTCATTCGAGGAAATATCCCTCAAGTTTCTTCAGGAAAATGAGATTGAGGCTTTGAAAATATTTTTGAAAAAAGTAAATCTCGCTCGATCATTTTACACACCTATTTCTGTTACCATTGATCTTGATGTTCTGATCTGATTTGTTATGTATTTCAGAAACTGGAAGGCTTGAAACCCCAGGACAAGACGCAAACGACAATGATAGTAATTTGGGTGGTTGAACTGTTTATGAATCAGATGGGTATCCTTCGCAGCGATCTGAGCAGCAGCGTTTCAAACACACAATATCTTGAGCTCCAGAAACAGTTTGACAATTTCCTCGCCATCCCTAAAGTAAAGGTGAATAAAACCAGGAAAATCAGTCCAATCCCAATAAATTAAAAAAAAATAAAATAATCAATGTATTATTTAATTGGCTTGCAGGAATGCGTTCGGCAAAATTTAAGCACAATCTGTAGCATCTTGGCAAGTCACGGTGATAAGGAAAACTTGATTCGTCTGACGAGCATGCACCAAAATTACGAACAAGTGATCAGACAGCACCTTTACAAGAACAATTACCTCGAGGCACTTGAAATTCTTAAGAAGCAGAACAACAAGGAGTTGTTTTATAGCTTCACCGGCGTTCTGCTGGAGGAAGTGCCGAAGCAGACAGTGAACGCGCTGATTTCACAAGCCAGTTATTTACAACCATCAAAGTTGCTGCCAACTTTGGTGTCTTGTAGCAGCGACGAGAAACACGCGAACGAAATAATCCGGTACTTGGAGCACTGCGTCAACGAGCAAGCCTGCCAAGAGCAGGCGATACACAATTTGTTATTATCATTGTACACGCGGTACAAGCCCAGCCAAGTCATGCGTTATATCAATTCTCAAGGTGATCAAAAACTCGTCGCTGATTGAAATACCGAGGAAATGTACTCGTACAAAATAGATAGGTAATCGTTATATGATTTTCTCCAGGTCAAAATATCAACATGGTTCACTACGACGTACACTATGCCTTGAGATTATGCCAAGAAGCAAACTTGACCGAAGCTTGCGTTCAACTGTCAGCGTTGTTGGGCCTCTGGACGACTGCTATAGATCTTGCTTTAACGATACACGAAGACGTTGCCAAGCAAATAGCCGCTATGCCTTCGCACCATGACAATTACGAACTACGAAAAAAATTGTGGCTTAAAATAGGTGACACAATTGTAAAATCAATTTTATAATTTTGTTTGATCAATGTATACATCTATATTTTTTTTCTTTTTTACTTTTTACAGCTGAACACGTTGTCAAGGAACGCGATGACATCCAACAAGCCATGGACTTTTTGCAAGAGTGCGACTTGATTCACATTGAAGATATTTTGCCATTCTTTTCCGACTTTGTGACGATTGACCATTTTAAAGATGCCATCTGCAAGTCCTTGCAGGGATACAATCAGCATATCCAAGATCTAAAAGAGGAGATGGAGGAAGCTACGAAGTCCGCAGAAGTCATACGAAAGAAGATACAAAATTTGAGAAAAAGGCATACATTTTTTCATTTCTTGGTTTTAATTGATTGAGTTCTTTTTGTAAATGAGTTTTGATTGTGGTTTTAGGTGGACGTATGTTCATACCTCGAACGTGTGCAATACGTGCAACGTTCAGCTGTTGATCAGACCCTTCTACGTGTTTCCCTGTGGTCACAAATTCCATAGCGACTGTTTGGTCGCAGCTCTCACCCCCATGCTTAGTTTGGAACAACAAACCAAGCTGGCAGATCTTCAGAGGCAGCTCACAGCAAGTTCAAACAAATCAGAAGACAACAATTCTGACGGAACCGTCTCACTTTCCACTAATGAACAAATTAAAGCTGATATCGATGAGCTTGTGGCTTCAGAATGTTTTTACTGTGGCAATTTAATGATAGAGTAAGATCGATTCAGATATTGATTCAATCAACATCGTACAAGTTAACTGAAATTCGCTCTTTTTCAGGACGATAGACAAACCATTCATCAAGGAAGAAGACTACGATAAAGTCGTGAAAGAATGGGCTTAGTGATGTCAAAAAAAAATCATTTTATTATTTTCTATATCAATTATTTTTCCTGTGTAAATATAATTTATCACTCAGTCACTGCTAGAGATGTAACAATTTCTTCCAAATAAAAAAATAATACTGTAACTTATAAGCACTTGAGGAGATGGCGGTTGAAAATCATTTGTAGATCATCTCAGCTTTTTTGTCTCGTTTACTGACAGACTGGTTGCCGTAAATGTAATAGCGCAGCGGTTTACCAGCCCACTCTGGACCAGCGCTGTCGATTCCGATCCTCGGGCAACTAACGATCTTGATATTTTCATTCTGAGCGCTATTTTCGATCCACAAATTTCGCCATGTGCAGACGGAATATTTGTTATGTTCGACCGTCAAATCAAATGCCATACACAGTTTCGATGGCCCGTTGCACAATTCGTAAGGCATGAATCTTTTGACGACAGCCCGTTTTTCTCGTACTCTTGATTTAAAATTTCTGTTTTCTTCCATTTTACTCAACCCTTCCAAAGGTTCTAGAGCACGGATAAGTACTGCGCATCCAAGACCTATGAAAAAAGGCCTCAAATTTAATTTTCTTACTTACTTTAGTAATCATTGTTATCAAATTATATCTTTTATGCAGTGAACATTTTGAAAATACTTATCGTTACCTTGACTAGATATATTGAAACAATGATACATCCCGTAGGTGAGGTACACATAAGTTGTACCTGGTGGCATATACATTGGCAAATTTCGGGCTGTCATCCTGTTTTGATATGTTTGCGAAGCTTTATCTATGATTCCCAGATAACTCTCAGTCTCCACAATTTTTCCTTTGAGGATTGTACCATCATCTAATTTTCTTACTAGAACTTTGCCTACAAAATCAATTCACATTTTATATTACAAAGGTTTTTTATAATTTTTCCTTTATTTCTGATATAAAACTATTTATATGAAAATGTTACCTAATTTTTCAATTGATTTTTCAAAATGTTACCTAATAAATTTTGAGCCAGTTCTTCACAGGGAACATCGAAAAATGATGAAGACAATCTGTTAGAGGATATTTCCCATTCCCACGCGGTTTCTGGAGGATCTTCAATTTGAACCATCTCTAGAATCAATTTTTCATTTTTGCTTTTCACCTGACTGTTGCAACTTTGTTCACTGACTGCAAAGTAAAATGGTTTTTTAATATGAAAACTACGATTTGTATTATATTTTAATTATATTATGTTGAAACTATAGATAATTATTATACTTTTAGACTCATCGACATGTTTTCGCTTTAATTTCTTAGGTGGTGACATTTTTGAAATACATGTGGCACATTCTATTTTATGTTTTTGTCAAAACGAAAACACCACATTACAGAGATACATGCGCATTTAAACCGATAAGTCATATGTAGCCATCTGATGGTAAGATACAAAGATAAAGAAACTATTATTTCAAATTCAAAATTAAAAAAAATGTTTTACTATTACTTTACAAAATATTTAGTTTTACATTTTCTTACATCGTAAAACATTACAGTATATTTGTATATTATATCTGAAATTTTATTTAAAATAATACAAAAATTGTTTAAACTAAAAATTTATTCTTTTAATTTAAAAATTAAACAAAATTGTCTTTCATTTTGTCACCAACTAATTTATTATTTTAATTTTTCTGTAATTATTTAGGTATTTCCGATTAGCACCCACTACAACAGTTACTACAGCAACACGCAATACAAACATCAGATCTAAGTTGAATTGCGTTGATCCAGTTTGTTATAATCAACTTCTATATATTTTTAATAACAATGACTAATCGTACACATCTTAATAATGGTCAAATTCGAAAATCTGCTCTTCCGCAAAGATCTTCAGTGTCGCAGCATTCACGAACTGAAAAATCTAATAAAGGTACATTCCAATTTACATAATATGTCATTTTTTTTCTGTTCGGCTTTCTATAAAAAAATCATCTGTTATCAGCCCATAAAATCAATTTAATTGAAAAGTTAAAAGGCCGATCAATGATTTGTAACTTTTTTATGGTATATTACATATTTTAGCAGTTCCTGATATGCCGGCAATGGAGACCAACAATTGGAACATCCATAAACATTACATACGGCATGAATATGAATTATGTAAAAAATTAATCAATCATGAAATCCAAAATTCTAACGGCAAAAACGAGTATGCGAATTATTTGAGTGGTATAATATTGCGCAAGGAAGGGAGAGTACAATCAAGTCTGGAGGCTTTTGAGAAGTGTTGCGAAATCAATGCATCCAATCTCAATAATTTCAAACAACGAGCAAAATCATTGTAAATATTGTTTACCTCTTTTTTACTTTTTTTAATATAATTTTTCATCAGACAAGAAACTACTGAAATATCCGTCCACTTTTCATTAAGGTCGCTGTTGGGAAATTACGAACACGCTCTTGAAATTTTTCTCGAAGCTACGAATTTATCAGACCAGAGTGATTGGGAGATTTATCATAGTATAGGTAATTATTTATCTATTATTTATTAAGTTCTTACACCACTTGTTTGTTTTAAGTATTTTTTTAAATTTATTTATTTTTGAATCAACAGGTGAATGCTATATCAAATTGAACAAAATGGATGATGGGATAAAATATTTGAAGAAAGCCACCGAGTTAACAAAAAATCAGGAACCCTTTATAACACTTGCAAACGTTTATAAATCTCAAAACGAAATTAGCGAAGCCTTGAAAGTTTATACTCAGGCAATTATGTAATTAACACACTAGTATATTTATTGTATGCTTAATCATATTGAAAAAAAAAACGTTTCTCAATACAAGTACTAATTTGAAAAGTTATCATTTCCCACACTAGTGTCGAAGGTTCGAATTTTTCGCACTAGTGACGAAAATGATAACTTTCCGCACTGGCACGAGTATTGGACTGAACTTAGATTATATAAACAATATTTATTTAGAAATACGCCAGAAAATGCAGATCTGGCTGTTGAATTGGGAATGTTATTCATCAAACTGGGCGATTACAAACGCGCTTTTCAACAATTCGGAGCAGCCGTGGCGATGTTTCCCACCATGACTCAATCAATAATTCCAATGACATATATCATCCAGGTGCGACATGGTGTCATCGCATCTCATTCATCATTATATTGGAGTTCATCATTTTAATTAAAAATGTTGCATTCTTCTTTTAGATTAATAACGAGTTTGACGTTGCTTTATCTAAATACAAATCGGCTTCACTAACTATGCCTGAATCGTGGATTTTATGGAACAACGTTGGGATGTGCTTTCATGGGAAACAAAAATTTGTCGCAGTAAATATTGTTTTTAATTTTTTTCAAATCCCAACAAATATCAATTTATAAAACTTTTTTTATTTTTTAATCAAAAATTATAATTTGTAACATAATTTTTATAAAGAAAATCTAAATTTGTTATAATTATGTATAACTTTATTTTTACATGTAATTTTAATGTCAACCAATGATTATTTCAATTTTGTTCTAGGCGATAAGTTGCTTAAAACGAGCCCACTACTTGAACCCTCTTGCAATGTACCCGGTTTGTAACTTAGGCATCGTTGCCTTGCAAACTGGACAACCTGCTTCAGCAGCTATATATTTGACATCCGCGGTTTCGTTGAGTCCCGACGCAGTTTTGCCACGTTTGTTACTCGCGTGTAATTATACTTAACAATTTTACAATTCCAATCTCATTTCATGGTTTTGTTCTATTGTTTGATCTTTTTTACAGTGGCTCTAAACAGTTTAAACGATACGGTAGGAGCTGAGAGGTCATTTTCAAAAGCTCTGGCGCTGGCCCCAGACAATTATTTGGTTCTGATAAACTATGCTATATTTCTCGAAGCACAAGGACAATATGACAAAGCGCGTGAAATGTTGACAGTACTCAATGACGCATCAGTTATCATTAACATGGATGATGAAGTACTTTGCTTTTTTTAAACTTATCAATTAATTTCTATACATTTCTAATCGTACCATCCCCCGTATCGTATTTCTTTCAGGTACTGGAAACTGCAAAGAAATTATCTCACAGTTTGAATAATAAAAACAAGCAAACAACCAATGACAGTGTCCTTCAGTTGGAAGAAGATCAAGTGTGATGTATCAATATGTAATCGTAATTGAAAAAAATATATATTCTGCGAACGATGTATATGTGAATACCATCTGACACAAGGTTGAATATGAAAATCAAAGAGGATTTTTATTTTCTCATTGTTTACAATTACATCGGAATTTCAAAATTGATTGTGCGTCTTCAAAATCTGATGACACAAAAATCGTTTAACAGTAAATCATGATAAAAGGTCATAAGTCTGACGGCTACTTCATTGTCTGGGCATGTACCAAACGTGTAATACTCTATTTACATCAACAAATCGAATAACAGAACATTCTGACGCGCGAAACCATATTGGATAGCAATTTCAATTTTAACGCAAGATAAACTTTATCGTATCAGTCTGGTGTGTGAAGTTGTATGATAACATTTAAAAAAAGTTTCAACCGGTATGGCAATGAGTCTGTTACATAGAAATTGATCGTATCATCTTATTTGCGTGCGAAAAAATGTTTTATCTTCATTATTGCAAATTTCAATTAAAAAAAATTATTTTTCTTGGGAAATCATTATTCGGGATCGGGTGTGGCCGCTGCAGTCGATGGTTCTCCTTCGGCTTGTTCTTTCTCCTTTTCCTTGAGTTTTGCGTCGGGTAGCCACAAACCACTGTCAATACATCTTTTCATATGATACCTAGCTTCCTCTTCTGGCATGGTTGCAATAGTTTCTTGGAGCAATGCAATGTTCTGTGATTCGAAGCACTTTTGAAGAGACTAGAGTAAAAAAACAAGAAACAAAAATTAATGACTGATGCTTTCATAACTGGCATACGTTTTTACAATCATATATAAACAAAATTATATACCTCTGGAAGAGATTCAAAAACTTCAACCGGGTCAAGTCCCCCTGGTCCAAGTCTAGCTTTCTTCTCCTCTTCCTCGGCTTCTTTAAGAGCTTCTGCAACTTTTTCTGCCGCCCTCTTTCGGATTCTTTCTTTGAAGGCACGCAGCTCGTCATCGAATGAATTTTTGTATTCAACTTCTGCAACTTGTATTCTGCTGAAGAACGAGCTGACGCACGCCCTTGGATCAACGTCCAGTTGTTTGGACAACTCCAGGATGTACTGCATGCAGATACACTGGTGCGCGACATGTTCCATCAAATCATGTTTCTGCAAACCAAAAATGACAGCACAAAATTAAGTTCAGCTCGAAACGATGTACCGATGTACCAAAATAAGACCAAACAAACAAACCTCTTCCATCTCTAGATTGATACACCAAATGACCAAGTAATTCGCCGTGTTCTCACAGACCAGATGCAAATTGTCCTGCAAGAACTTTTTACTGTCGTCGTACTTCTTCAGCATCCCGAATTGTTTCAGCTTCTTGTCGTTCTCCTTGACAAACGTTTTCATGCGCTTCTCCTTCTCCTCGTCAGTCAGAGCTTCGTCGTCCTTTCTGACGGGCTTCTTATTGATGACAGTCTTGGCAAATCCATCCTGGGCAATCGTGTCCACGTTCCAAGGAGTTAGTTTTTCTTTCTTTGCTAGCTCCTCTTCAATATGCTTGATCTTTTCTTGTTTCATTTTTAATTCCTGCAGTGCCTTCCTCAGCACCGCCAGGTCTTGCGAATCCTTTTCCTCTTTTTCTAGTTTTGCAAGCTTCTCTTTGGTTTCTTTTAACTTTTGCAACGTCCTGTAAATTTATCGTATCACAAGTAAGCATCGGTAAATATTCAATAGGAAAAGTTGCGGGTAATTATAACAGGTGGGGTAAATGTGACATCGAGGTTGCGTTTACAAATTCATTTTTTAAATTTAATTTTAGTATTAAAACAAATGAAAATATACACGTAAATGTGTAAACAAACTAAAAGCAGTGAAAAAAATAATGAAAAGACTTACTCTGATTTCTGCCTTTCATGTTCGTCCTGCTCTCGTTTTCTTTCCTCCATACGTTCTAACCTGGCGCGATGACGCATCCTGAACAACGATGGGGTATCAATGTTAGGATGAGTGTCATCCTCATCGTCCGAAATCTAAACAAACAAAATTATCATAAAATAAAATAAAAAATGTGATTGCGTATTGGATGGATGACGATTTGTCCACACGAGTTAACGCGAACTGACATCTTAGAAAAAGTTTCGCCGAATCAATTGATGTTTACGATTTTGATTTTATTTGCAATCGAACGCGCGTTTGCGTGCCGTTGGATCAAAATGATCAAGTGCTTCTAGAAGAATCGTCTACGAACTACAACGACTCGGCGCGCCGGCAACGCAACGAACCAACGAATTTTTGTATCTCACCTCAATGTCCTTCCACTTGCTGTAGTCGACCATAATTAATTCGGCGATGCAACAACTTTTTTCGTTTTCTTTTTATTTCGTTTGATCAGCGGGATCGCGAATGTAAACACTTTTGGGGATACGCACACGCTCTCTCACTGTCCTGGTACTACCTCGCAACTTCAACTGAGTCTCTCTCTTCAGTCTCGTGTCTCTGACCAATGCGCGCGAAAAACAAGGTTAGAAGATGTGGTTCAACCTGTGAAACAATATTTCCTCATTTCATTACCAAATAATTACTCGTTTCATGTGGAAAACAATTTTGAGTGATTCAACAGTACCAAAATAAGTGAAAGGAAACTTTTTATTTATTTATATTATATATTTCGTTGACGCGTCAAAGAGAAAAAGAAAAAATAAAAAACAAAACAAAATTTGACATCCCCTTTGGCGTATGATGCTGCAGATGGCGCGACCTGACGGCGGTGCATATCAGTAGCTGCTGAAATGTTATCACAAGAAGGTCTCGTATTTTCAGTCCGCGATTCGACATATGTTTGGCGTTCAAAAGTGTACTGACTTCTGTCGTGAGTTTGAAACGAGCTGACAACAGCCTTCAAAATAATAAATACAACCGGAGCGACTGCCCATGTTGACAAATGCGCGCGGCGTGTCTGTTTGGCACAGCGCGCACCAGGACGGTCGACTGTTGATCAACCGAGCACAAAAACTATGATGGCTCATAATGTCCCAAGAACAACAGGTCAGTCGGGCTCGCACAGAATCTTGTTATCATTATCACAAAGCCTTGCACTTGAGCAGCTTCATCCATTTAATTGTTGCGCATCAGATTTGCTTTGTTAGTATATAGACGTGCGAATTTATTTTTAATTTTTTTATTATTATTAGTTATTGTATTAGATGTAATTATATATAATGTATAAATTATATAATGTATGATTATATGTTATGTATAAGATATATCTGTTTATTATTTATCATCATTTATTTAAACGTAAAATATAAAAGTTGACAATTGGTGAGAGATTTGCAATGTATTTATCTGTGTTTGACAGGTATGGTAGCCGAGATGAGAGTACCTACTAGGGCAGCCCCACGGCCACCAACAACTAATCAAGTCAGCCACCAGGGCAACATTAGTTGGAACAGAAACAAGTAATTCATTGATTTGTTGACATAACGGATGTTGAACGAGCGATACTTGATCACTACGTCTTAAATGGTTTTACGTCCTTGATGATTTGCTAATGTGCGATCACAGCCTTTCCAATTGATTCAGATTTTTGTAACTTATTTCTCAGTTGATTTTACTTGTTGAACCTAGAAGATGACAAGATCAAACGACGACGAAAAAACAGACGCAATCAGAGCTCCAATTGTTTTGCATTTAAAAATAAAAGTTTTTTCGGGTCAGCTGTATCAGGTTGCGCTGTCCAACTCGAAGAGACATTTTTTTATGTCCTCTTTTTTTATTTTCTCTTGTTTGTTTCTGCTTTTGTATGGGGATACAAAATTACAACTGGTTGTTTACAATTGAAGAAAAATTATTTTGCAGCGATCCGTTCGGAGACAATTTTAATGCACAATTTGTGACGGAAAAGAAGAAGGCACCGCCTCCCCGTCCACCGCCGCCGAAATTCAAACCCAACAATGGACAGGACAAAAAAGAGCACAAACCAAAGAAACCGGTAAAAGGCAACATAATCGGATTGCTCATTGGTTTTTCCAAATAAGTGTGACGTATTTTGTGACATTGAAACCGAGCACAAGTTGGATGATTCTGTTATCATCTCATATCGTCATTGATACTTTCACTTTGTACATTACAGTAGTTGCACACAGGAAGAAGATGAAACTTGTTTTTTTAATTCTCATATTTAATTAACAAAATATGTTTTTTTTTGCAAATTAAATTGAATAATAATTGAAATAATGATTCTTATATAAGGAAAAAAAGATTTGTTACGAGATCATTTGATTGCTTGATTATAGGTATGTCGTAAAATGGACAAAGTATTTTGAGACATTGAAATTTAAACAATTTCCCTACGTTATAATTTGCAAATATAATGTGCAGAAAAAAAATTGCACAAAGAAAATGTTGAAATGAATGTCAATTTTAACAAATAAATGTCAGTGTTGAACGAAAAATTATGATATGAGTTAGCAGAATTGTAGAAGATTGTGATCGTTTCAGGCAAGGCCAACGGAATTGTTGACATTCGTACAACGAATAGGTCGCAAATCAAAAAGTCAACAGCAGCACCCGCAGCCTCGGGCAAATTTTTTGCCGAGTACAGGAGGATCTAGCGGCAACGTTGGTCTGGACACTGGCGTTTGTCTGATTGACTTGAGTCCGCCGGGCTCCCCAACTTTTACCACCCGTTGGAGCAGCGACGCCGTGAGCATCGACAGTTTTGGTAGCGATGGCAATTCCAATCCATCTGCAACGCTCACGAGCAGCAGCAGCAATTCCCAAACCGACAGTGCTTTTGACGATGACTTTGACCTGTTTGCTGCCGCTCGTTCGGATCCGTGGACCATGTTCGACAACAACCACGATCCGTTTTCGCCCCGGCCGACACCTACTAAGGTCGACGCAGCAGCAAATTCGTTTGCTACCGAATGCGCTGCTTTCACGTCAAAAAAACCATCTACTGCTGCCATCAGCATGCCGACAATCATTCGCGCTAAGCCGTCAGCCAGTAGGGCATCATCGACGGCTAAAAACAACAACACACGGCAAACCATTGATTTGAAACAAAAAGTGACAGCGGTCGATAGTTTTTGGCAAGATGACGAGTCAAATTCACCCCCCATGCCGACTGTCCCACCGCCACCACCACCAGAGTATTTAACCGACTTGGAAGATGGATTAACGGTGATTTTTTTCTTTCATCGTCTCATTTTTTTTTCTTTTTAAGCGGATTTATTTTATTTTATTTTATTTTAAGATTTGTTAAAAAATATCGAGTTTGTTTTATTAGTAAGTATTGATTGTCGATTTGATTTTATAGGAAAACGTGGATTATCCACACGGTATAGTTTTATATGACCTGCAAGCAACGCAACCCGGAGATCTAGAATTACGTCAGGGTGACTTAGTGGTTCTGACGAATGTAGTAAATGATGACTGGATGGAGGGAAGAATTGGGAATCGCACTGGAATATTTCCAAGCAATTTTGTTGATATCAAAATTCCGCTTCCCGGCACTAAAAACAACATCGTCACTGCACTCTATGCATTTCCAGGCGAAACCAACGATGACTTGAACTTTCCGGTGATCATTCATTCATATTAAATTTATTATTGCATATTTCACTTAGTTCAATTGTTGTACCTTCTTTTTTTTTAATTTTCAGGAAGGAGCTAGAATAACAGTATTGTCTCAGATATCTGATGATTGGCTTTATGGCGAATACAACGGTCAAAAAGGACAATTCCCTGCCAATTATGTGGATAGAATTCCTCGTGGTTTATCAAATCACTTTCAATGACATTCTTTGGAACTTGATCTTCAACAATTCAGCTAAACTTAAATTTATCGTCTTTTGCAATATCAGCACTCATCTATTATTATTAAACTTTGATTTCCCAATTGATTTTTTGTTCAATAGTTAGGATCAGTCTTAATTGTTATTTAATTCGTTGATTCTTAACACGTTGAGCTATTGAATAGTTTCTTTTTGTACGAAGAGTTAAAATCCAATTATGTTAAACTGAAACATTGTCCAGAAAATTAACAAGTTGAACTACAAACTGTTCTATAAATCATTTCCTGTATGTTTTGTAAAGTTGTTATGTCGTGATCTTTCTTGATGTTTCAGAAACATTTTCTTGATTGCAATGCCACACTTGGAACGAATTATGAGCTATATAGGTATACCTGTTGAAGTTTTTCTAGAAAGTAACATTCACTAGGTGAGATTGTTTTTTCTATCTGGTCAGCTAAAAAAATGATATAAAATGAATCTGATTTTTTTATTGGTTTGTAAAAAAAAACAAAAAATATGAAAAAAAAAACATTTTAAACATTATATATTTTGAAACATGAGAATCCGACACTGTATAATAATTTGTATTGGCTTTTATATTTGCAATAAAACGTTACAAATTTATAACTTATAGTTTTTTTTGTTTTAAGTTTGGTATAACATTTAACAGAGATTGATATTTATAATCTCGAAAAATACTGAGGGCTTATTTTTGCAAAAACGTGAGAATAATATTTACATCATTTTGATAGAAGCTCCAAATTGCAAAGACTGTTAACAGTATTTATTGAGTACAGCGAATATAATCTATATATATAGACATATTTACTCAATACAATACCGCACGTCTGCATACGTACATCGTATTATCGGAGCTCTCAAAACCTGTTAGTAAATTCTATTTGCTTGTAAATTTTCGTCTAAATAGCGTGTGTGTGATAAGAACAAACCAACCCGCATTTATCGCGACTATTCCCTCCCTTGTATATATCAACGATCAATAAAATCTACGTATAAATCTACTTTTTTTGTTCGACCAACGGATGGATGTTTGGTCTGCTAAGGCAAAATTGTTTTATAACAAAATTATTACTTATTTTATGTCTCTTTAGACAACACATAAACTCGTTACATAACAATAAAATAAATAATTCGTCAAACATATCTTTATTTATATGAAAGGCAAGGTTCAGTGTATTTTGCATCTTCAGTCTGTTTTGAATTCAAGTTTGACTCTGTATGTCGAGACTTTCGCAAAAAAAAGTAAATCTGAAAAACAGTTAATATTAATGCAACATCGGCTTAACGATTTAAAATAATAATTTATGATAAAATGAATGATATTATTTTATGAAAACATGATTCATAAGTGAAAAAATTTATTGTTCTGTAAATAAGCAACAAAAACATGTCCGGCACAGTGTAAGTATATAATCTATGGTGTCTATAGTCTTACTTCTCTACACAGCCTTATTTAAATTTTTCTTCCATTTTTTGTCGTCTCTTGCGAGCCATTCGCACGGGATATTTGCAGGTGATGCAAAATGAGAGAACAATTCACACCTTGTGTATTCAAACTGCAGTGATGTTTATATATATTCTCACAAAATATCTGTGAAACGTTCATAAACTTTATCGCACCGAGACTTACACTAGAGCCGTTGAATATCATTGTTATCGGTTGTTTAAAAATATTTTTTATCGCAGTTTTTTATTTTTATAATATCATTGTGAACAATGTTATAATATGCGAATAATCAAGCTCCCATAGGATGACTTTACATAAAAAATTACAACTTAAACAAACGTCGCGCGTATGAAATGAAACAATAACAACTTTTACGTTACCACAATTGTAGATGAACGAAATAAAAAAGGTGGCTCCATCTCGATTACAGGCCCTACAATATAATTCGCATACTACTCATCGTTTCGGATTTCCTTTGTAACAATGTCAAATAAAACCAACGAAATTGATACCCTCGCTTTTTTAGAAAAAGTTTAACAATAATTTTTGAGATTAATAATATTGTACTATATCAAGTATATATAAAATTTAGGGCAATATCGATGCAATGAGACGCGAATTGCAAAATGTATCGCTGATAAATGACACACGTCTTTGTATAAATGTTTTCTTTTTTGCGATGGTGTATAAGTGTATATTAATGCATAGTTGGCGCATTCCCGTTGAAAGCTAAACTAACGTGTTTACTCTATGATACATCAACTGTATAGTGTATATATACCACATTGTATATATATTTATATATACAAAAATAAACAAGTGCATCGTCGTCAATGATTTTTTTTGTTTTTATACAGATCTAATTTAACGATGATTTGAATCAACTGCACCGCCATTTAAATAAAATTATTCATTTTTTATGTTTAGTCCGGTCTATAGATTGGTATCTTGGGTACAAACTCGATGAGTAATACCTGAAAGAAAAAAAAATATTTTTTTATTCTCCACAGTTGTCGTTTCAAAATGATGATAATGAGTCGGTTAGAATGATAAAATAATCTTACGTATTCCATCATTGACGATGTATCACATCTCTGTTTGGTCAACCTCCAGTGCAGGCCAAGTTTATGATAAAGTCTACTGTTTTCCCATTCTAGTAATTTATTCAACGAATGTTGCGTCTGTATACCAAAGAGATATTTCATCACATCACATTTTATTCATATTAAAAAGGACAAAATAAAAATGTATCAATTGGATCTACCAGGCTGATCAAAAAATTACCCTTTTGCTTAAACAAACGACTGGCCACAAGGAACATCCAAGAGTGCAACAGCAGCAAACGCAGCCGCAAAAAAGCCATTTAACGTTCACTGGCAAGGTTTTTTTCAACACACTATTTATTCGCATCACTGTCGCTTTGAACTCCTCAGGCGCGACTCGTGAAACCAATCCATTAGGAAACTCAGACTCGAATCGATTGCTCAAGCCAAACCTACAATTCAATTGATCATTCATTTATCATTGTTATAATTGTTTTTGTTACTTTTTTGGTGATTGATTAAGAAAACAAACAAAAATAAACAAAACAAAGGACAAAAATAACTGACACTGTCATGTTGCCAGCGCCTCGAATGACGATCGGGTCAGGCACCATGGTGACATGGTAGTGTTGCTCCAGGTGAGGCTCGCTTTCCTCTTCCTCCTCTTCATAAATTGCATCAAAGTCTGCCATCGTTGTTATTGATGGATCACCAACAGACAACAATGACGACGCAAACAACGTCTATTACACACACGCGCGAGGCCCTGCGATCACAACAACTCCATCTCCTCTGTACAGTCACTTTTGTATTCTCTCTCTCTCGCTCCCTGTCTCAAGACTTGACGCATTTATTGTTGTTTTTATGCATAGCTTAACACTCCAACTTCTTCACACACAAAGCAGCACAAAAGAATAACCATTTCCATCCATCTCTCCGTTTCTCTGTAACAAAAATACACCATCCGTGCAGTACGACTACACACAAGCGTATACGCGCGCGCACCTAACTCTTCTGTGTGAATTAAGCCATGTTATTTTGAGTTCACTGCCCTGTCCGACTGATGGTAAGTAGTTGCGTGATGTACAACAGTTAATTGATCGTCCAATTTTGGTTTTAATCTTAAAATGATAAAAACAAATTATTGTTATTTATTTTTGAACAATCATTTTTATTCTAACCTCAAAATCTGTTGAATAGAAAGGATTAAACTAACCTCTGTCATTTTGTATCTGCCGATTCCTAGTTTACTGATACGCCGAAGGTACCCGGATTTGCAGCAAGATGGCGCTAAAAACAGGCGATAGAAAACACGTGAACAGTGCGCGCCCGAGACACCTCGAAGTGGAGCGTTTAAATTGTAAACCAATTGTTATTGTTTTGTAAGTTACGATTCAGCAAGTTTCAATTTTGTTTATTGTCGCAAAAATTAGACGCCATGTTAATAATTGAACTGGTTTTTGTTTCTGTGAACAGGTTAGTTTAAGGAAAATAATATTCGAACGAGTTGTCATATACCGAGAGAAAAGTTTTAAAAGCCTCTCGAGTTCGAGTAGATAGTAAATACACACTCCAAGGTGTTTGCGACATTGTTTATAGCGAATTGCTGATCGTGAATTGATGAAAAATATTAGTCCGATCGGCAATTGAGTTATTCATTATGGATAGCGATAATGAACCATATGCGGATAATAAACAAGACGATGAAACAAAGAGTACCAATGTTTTAGAAAGAAGAAACCTGTTGGATGACGAGGTTTCGGATGACATGTTCTCTGGTAAGATTTTAATTTACTTTCATTGACGAATGTATTGTTTATTTCATTTAAACAAATTTTCTTCATTTTTTTCATAATGGTTTGATGTCAAATTGTGACAGTGTAAAAAAGTTAGTTTATTGGTTTCAGTTGTTGTTTTTTTTTCTTTTTTTATTTTTTTTTATTTTATTTTTTTTTAATAATAAAAAATATAAGTAAAAATAATATCAAATTTTGTTGAGCAAACTCTTTTCAGTTTACGTTTCTCATTTCACAAGAATTTCGGTTGCATTCAGACAAAAGATTTATAGATCATTTTTCTTATCTGCATTTGTTGTGTGTTGAGTTTTATAACTTGTGTATGATTGGAAACAGATTAGTCATTTTTCAAATTTCCAAAAAATTTGATGTAATAAAATTGTGGTTTATTTTATTTTTTAGATGATGACAAAAATGTATCGTCAGTTTATGGAATACCAAAAGTACAAGATGGAACAAATTGTTTAAATACTGATGAGAATTTAATAGAGACTGTTGAATTGTGAGTGTCGTTTCAAACAATTTTACAATCAAAAATTAAATTTGTATAATATATTTTGAAACAGTTTTCAACTTCGGAATTTCACTTGTAGAGTTCCTAAAGAAGCTTTTGTGCCTCATACGCCTATGAGTCTAGCACCGTTGATTAACAAACACGATCAGTCATGGACAAGTGACATGGAAACCCCAGTGATAGAGCCTAAACAAAACGTCGTTACACCAGCCGCTAATCAAGTTATTGAACAAGTATAAGAATTAAAATTACATGATCATCCTTATCTTATCTATATGATCAATCAAGTCATATTCTATTTTATTGATTTATTTTCAGACTAAAGAATTGACTGCGAGTCCGATAATTGATGATGAGACGTCAACATGTTCTCCAGTTTTCGTGCACAAGAAAAAGAAACGGCCCAAACGACGCATATTCAAAACATTCGAACCAGTGAAAAATGTCGACCCGACAAAGGTGCACCACGACCAGACTCATGAGTCGATTGATGGCAGTGAAAATACATCCAGCTGTACTGAAAGACTCGAAGTTTTTAATAATCTAGGCAGTTCAGCAATTGCTGAGATACCAATTGCTTCAACGTCAAAGGTCACTCAAGAAGTACAGAGCTCGGTATCAGAAAAGTTGAACACCTCTTCGCAAGATTTTTTTAACAACGCGTCTTTTAGCATGGTCGATAAAATTTGTTCAGATCATGCGGAAAATGTCAAATCCGAGTCCGTTAAGAAGGACCATACGACGGTCGAGCTGCTGAAATCTTGCAGACAAAAATTGAAAAGCAGGTGGAGCACTTCCAGTTTGAATGAGAGCATTTTGCAATCTTCAGTGGACGATGATTCAGCTGAACAGGAGATTCTTAGTCTGAAGCCGGCGAATCCGAAGACGTCCGTTTCCAAGATGCCGTCCGGAGTCACTGCCACGCAACTCTTAAGTGAGATAAGCGAACCGAAGGATTCCGAAGCAAGTGACTTTAAAAAACCCACTGACGTTTCGGGAGACTCGAGATCGAACATTAAGAACTCGGAGATCGACGACAAGAACCTGATGATGAATTCAACTGGTATCGAAACTCAACTCATCGCCTGCTGCGATCTAGCAGAATTCACAGAAGACATTAACGATTTTTGGTCCGGTGAGTTGAAAAGTCCTGAGGCTAAACTAACGAGTCCTGGACTAAGTGGCAGACGAGATGTTGTGCCTGACACGGTGTCCATTCCATCGGGATTTAAAACAGCTAGTGGACAGAACATCTCGATCGATCAGAAGAAGCTCCAACATGCAAATAAACTGTACGAAGAATTCATGCAGACAGGCGAGAGTTCGGAATCTGGTGATGGAAAAGGTGCAACTGGTTCTACCTCGATATCGACTGGTTTCAAAACCGCTGGCGGAACCGGCATATCAATCGACAGAAGTAAACTCATTCGAGCACAAACTTTGTACAATGAAGTTTTTGAGACTGATTTAAAAACAAAAAATCCAAATGATATTCCAATTTCAACTGGTTTTAAAACAGCTGCGGGAACCAGTATTTTTATTGACAAAAGCAAATTGGATCAAGCACAATCATTGTGCAAAGAATTTGCAGAACCTATACCTGTATCAGGAGAACAACCAACGTCAACAACCGTTTCCAGTGGTTTCAAAACAGCAGCCGGAGAAGCGATCTCTATCAAAAGAAATGCATTAGATAGAGTAAAGACGTTATTCAAAGATGACTTGGAATCGGAACCTGCTAGTTCTCTGCGAGTTGAAGCTGAATCAGCATACAAAGTAAAACCACAAGCAAATGTTTGTACTAACAAATTATTTGCAACTGGTTTTAAAACTGCATCAGGAGGTAATATTTTGATTGATAAAAAGAATTTTGCGAAAGCAAAGCAGAGTTTTCAGGATGAAGAAGAAAAACCTGTCGAAGATAGAGCTCCTGAAAGATTAAGATCTGCAACAGCTGGAGGTGGAAATTTGAATGGCCTTAGGGACGAGTTGCCAAGTTCCAGTGATAAAGTGAAACATCAAGCACTGAAATCAATTGAAGAAAAATCCGCGGGACCGAAGCCATCGAGGGAAATGACACCGCCTATCAAAACTTCTAATATTCTAAGAACGAGTGAACACAAGGAATCAGAAAAAACTTTTGAAACTGCTCCCCAAGGATTGAAACGAAAGTGGTTGAGTGATAGTGACATAAGTAGCCACTCGACTACTGACGAGCCTCGAGGATCCAAAACGATTGAGTTTCAAGGCGCTCGGACAAAATCAAATGAGTTGCAACAGAATACGCGGTTAAAGAAAAGCGTCTCGATGGACAATTTTTTTGATTTTGATACCGATTTCGTCATGTCGACTATCAACATTCCTCATCTACTGGAAAGTTCGTTGGAGGAGGCCAGAAATGTATCAAGTCAGGTTTTAGAACGGTCCTCCACGTATCCACTGACAGCAAACAGAGTAGAGAGAGTCACCAAACGACTATCCCTGCCGGAAACAAATTTAAGAAAAAGAGCCATCCAAAACTCAACCAATGCTGTGATAAACCAGATACCAATTCATGAAGAATTCCGTGGATTCTCCCAGGACGAAATACAGGAGAGCGTGCTGAATAAAGAAAAGGTGGATGGTTACCTGTCGTCTTATACCTTCAGCCCGAATGAATCTGAGATTCGGTCAAGTCAACTCCCGTTTGAGAATAGTTTGGAATCCAGCCAAGTTTACTTCTCAGGACCATCGTCGTATGACACGATCCTGTTTAATCAATCGAGTGAAGTTGAAGTCCGAGATGGGTTCTCGTCTGACAAGAGGGACAAAATTGTCAACCGGGCTGTTTTTAAATCAAACTCTGACAATCTAACAAAAACCAGGTCACCAAAAGTAAACAAAACTGCGAAATCTTTGCCTCGTGTTAATTATGGCAGTGGAATGAAGTTCGTCAGTGGGAAAAATGTTGCGCGAACGAATGCAATTCTGAACAACATAGCCGATCCATCGTCACCGCCGTGCTTAGGATTCTCTCCTCCGAAGGATCATTCGATGAAGGTTCTGAAGAAACTCATGATGGATCTGGAGGAAGAAAGCTCGGTGACCGAGGGAGAAGACTCGCCTGCTTTTGACTTTCGTCCGGGTGTGAACACGTCCAAGGAGAGTTTGGACAGAGCTAAGGAACTGCTAGCATATTGGAAGGTCGAGCAAAGTAAGGCTTTCCTCTCCTTGAGAACAAAAGATGCACCCGGATTGCAGCATGCAGCAGGCCAACCGGCGAAAAAATCCAGACTCAGTATCCAATCTGCAAGAGCCCAAATGTTTCATCAAACTTTGAATTCTTCTCCAAGTTTGAAGAGTAAGTCAATAGTTGAAGCTCCAACGCCCGTCCTATCTTCGGGATTTAAAACTGCTGCAGGCAAATCCATCAGTGTATCCAAGGAGAGTATGGAAAAAGCAACGTCTCGCTTGATGCTTGAAGATGATGCATCTTCAAAAATGGACACTGGTTTCGAGATGGCGTTCTCTGGTGGGTTCAAAACAGCAGCTGGCACGTCCATTGGTGTTTCCAAGGAATCACTGGAGCGAGCACGGAAACTCATGGATCTTGAACAAGACACCTATGAGAATCAGAGGTCGAGTTTGTCCAACACCCCTTCCCTCGGTGGATTCAGAACCGCCGCTGGTAAATCCATCGGTGTGTCGGAACAGAGCTTAAAGAAAGCACGAAAATTGTTTGAATTTGACGTCGACGCGGAATCATCGGCCACTCCGGTTCTCGGTGGGTTCAGAACTGCTGGCGGCCAATCCATAAACATCAGCAGGGATAATTTGGAGAAGGCGAAAAAAATGTTTTCAGGCTTTGAAGACGAGACTGATTCAGACACTCCGGCACGAAAGAGACTTTCCCTGAATCAGAAAGCCAGCTCAGCGAGACCGCTGCAAAGTTCGAGCAGGATGACGAGTTCTGCGGAGTTGGCAATGAGCGCTGGATGTTCGAGCAAACGAAAACTTGAGTTGGACAACGACACTCCAACGAGTAGACACCAGCTGGCACGCTTGAAAAAACCTAGAGTGTCGAGTCATGTCCAAGCAAAGGCGATTTTTACAGAGGAACCTTGCGTGAGACGAGTTGAAGAGCTCCAGAACCAAGTTCCTGAGAAAGAACAACCAGGGACAGAGCCTTCTGCCTCGGAAAGTACGCCGACTAGTCCGATCGTCGGGCAAAAGCGTAGAAAGCTCAAGAAAAAAGTAGTTGTGATGTCTCGCACGATTCAGGAAAATGAAAAGGAAGTGGCGGTTGATCCTTTCAAGAGACATTCTTTGCCGCCGAATTTTGCTAGGGCGGAAAAAAGGGAAGAATTTGTCTGCACTTTTGATAGGTCGGACAATGTTGAGGAGGACCGATTAGCTGCTAGTTTATTGCAGGTATATCTCTCGAATTTGTTATAATCACAAAAGTGTGATTGAAAAAATTTATAAATATATTATACATTAAATATATATGTTATGTCAAAATTGATATTGTTTTTCAGGATAAGATTATAAATATGAAGAAAAGGAGCAAACCAAAACCAGTAGCGGGGAGTTTATTATCTTATAGAACAGAAAACAAACATCGGAGAACGTCGTGGAAAGACGTTTCTGGAGGAAAAACACCGGTACCAAAAACTGTTGAAGAAGTAATTTCATTTTATGCTTGTATTTATAAATGCGATGTGAAAAGTGTAAATCTTTTTTTTTCTTTTTTGAACATTAATTGATTGTATATTCATTTAGATAATCAAAGAGAACTTGGATCCAAAAATTGTCGATGTTACTTCATCAAATGCAGCTTCTTATTCGTTTCATATATCGCATATTGCTGGGTTAGTATTATTTAAATACAAATAATAAATAAATAAATGAATATTAAAATATATTGAATATTCAAAAAAGAAAGAGCAATAAAAATATTGTAATATTTTTTTATATTATTTGTAGGGAAACCAATGATGTTGATAACGTTATCAGTGTAAATTTACCAGACGGTGTACGTCTGATGATCAATGAAACTGGCCAAGCAACGCTCGCAGAATTTCGACGAGCTTTCTTAGCATCTCCAGGGGTCGATCCTTCTCTTATTCCTGTCGACTGGATTGACAACCACTACGGTTTAATTGTGTGGAAGCTTGCTTCAATCGATCGGATGAAATTCAACGATGCTGTTGTACCAAGGTGATTTATGTTTCTCCCATTCAAATTTGAAAGTTTTGCCATTAAAATCAGTTAAGTTAATGAATTTAATACAATAATTTTGATTGTTTCAGAGCTTTAACACCAAGCCGAGTGATAGAAGAGCTAAAATACCGTTACGACCGAGAAATCGATAGATCACAACGTTCGGCATTACGGAAAATCATTGAAAAAGATGAGACTGCTTCGAAAAGAATGGTGTTATGTGTTTACAGCATTGAGCAGGTTGATTAAGCATTTTTTCATTTTTGCATGACAGATTGTAATTGAATAGTTTTTAAATAATAGGTACGTCTTGTTTCAGCTCTCAGATAGTGCAAATCAAGAAAAAGACAAAACTCCGGTACTGTCTAGTGCTATGCGCAAAATCGTCGTAACGGATGGTTGGTATACCGTTCCGATTACTTTTGACATTCCTATGCTTCATTATGTAATGAGGGGATTGATAAAAGAAGGCACCAAGATTGTAACGTACGGGGCAGAACTGCAAAATTGTGAACGTGGATGTCATCCTTTGGAGGTACATGATTCATCATCCTTGGTTTAATTAAATAATTGTAATTTTAATGAATGATTAAATTTAAAAATGATTAAAATTTTAGAAAGACAGCAGTGTGAGTTTAAAAATTCATTCGAACGCAACACGAAGAACCAGATGGGATACGAAATTAGGGTTTCAACGAAATGCCGGTCCCTTTCTTTTGAAATTGCGAAACGTTGACCCAAATAGTGGTTTGATTGGAAAACTGACGGTAGTGATATCGAGAATCTTTCCAGTTTTGTATCGGGAAAAATTGGCAAGCGGCCAATCCGGTGAGTTAAAAATAATATACAAAGAGAAATTAAAAAAAAAGTTCACACAATTTTTATAATTCAAAACGCGTTTATTTATACATTTTCAGTATTTCGAAATGCAAGATGCGAGGAAAAAGCTGCAAAGTGTTACGAGCAAGAATGTGAAAAACAGATGGAAACATTTTATGCAAAGGCACAACAAGATTTCCTCAAGAATTCACGCGGGGACTCTCAAGGCGATTGGGACGACGATGATGTACGTCGAATTTTGTTTTCGATTATTATTTCTTATTCTTTGAATTGTACACGAATCACGTGTCTATTGGCAATTTTCAAAAGGATTATAAAAAAGACACTGATGTGAATCACACAGATCTGAGAGGGATGATATAATGAAATACTTATTCTATTTTTGTAACTAGAAATTCATTCATTCTGCGTTTGAAAGTATTATTAGATATAATTTAATTAATGCTTCCGCAGGGAACATTTTCCGAGAGTCAAAGTCGACAAGCACAGGCTCATCGACAAGCCAAACAAGAAGAGTTTAAGCAGAAGTTGGAACGAGAATTACGCGCTAATCTTCCGCCGCGCAGACAGGTGACGCCGGTTCTCAAACTGCGCGTCGCCGATGAAGACGTGTCCGCTTTGGTAACTATTTGGTCTGGTAACGAAGACGTCTCTGATAGTTTGAAGGAAGGATCTTGCGTTTCTATTTATAACGCATCTGCTTCTGGTCGACGGTACGATTTCGTCAATTGCTTTTTCAATGAATTGCTCATACAATTCAACAACTAATGACATGTTATCACTGACAATCAATTGCCTTTCAGTTTCAATGATAAAACTTGAAAAGTTGATTAACTTGGTGTTTCTTTTTTATGTTTAATGCTTCTAAGTGCGTATTACAGTCATTCGAATTACACTCTGATCATCAACGAAGTCGAGAGTGTAATTATTAAATTATATGAAAATGAAGGACGGAAATGTTGTTACATTTAATATCATATTAGCAACAACAAGCTTGAATGCAAGTTGTAATTAAAAATAAAGAAAAACACAATGAAGAGACCATGACAAACATTGTGATTTTCGTTACATTGTCTAGCAGGGGACTATTTTTATGACAATGATAGTAGACGAAAAATTCCATTCAATTTACAGTTACGTCTCCAGTTTTGATGTGAGAGTTGTAATTTGCCCGGTTATCAACATACGGGTATAATTATGTATGAGATATATTACGCGCCGTTTGATATAGTAATTTGGGTCGTTGTTGTTTTAGAAAACCTTAATTATATTTGTTGAGATGTGTGGAATTTCTATTGCTCTGTCGAAAGTTTTGTGAAAAAAATATATAACAAATTTACATGAAAAAGATTAAAAACACTTTTCATCTTATCTTTGCAGAAACGGAGAGCTCCACCTTTCTATCAACAGTTTTTCCTTTTTCAAAACTGAGTCATCGGTTGCGATACCATATCCTATCAGAAAATACACGCCGATAACTGACCTACATCAACCTAATTTCAAACCTGCTTATAACGAATTTGATACTGTTGGAATCGTCTCATCAATCACAGATGCACCCAGAGTAATTGATTTTATTTCTCAACTTTCTACAAATATCATAATTGAAAAAAAATGATAAAACAAAATAATTGTAATTTTTTTAGGGAATGAAAAACTTCGACGTTGTAAACATTGCTTATCCCGTGGATGAGACGACGTCAAAATACTTATCGTTATATTTTTGGCAAGGTGTCTCGACAAGTGGTTACAACAATGTACTTGTTAAAGGTTCCATTATCGCTTGCAGCAATCTCGAATGGCGATGTAATTCCTCATTGAGCATTCCTGCAGGCTACTATAATGAAAAAACCTCCATCAGCTGTAATCCAAGACAACCTCATCTTCGCGAACCTTTTGAAAAGTTGAAGAGAGCCGTCAAGGTACAAAATCCTCTGAAATCTTGATTTACCAGAATTCAGTTTTGAGTTGACTATTTAAAAATACATAAACAAAATTTTCAGTCTCCAATGGTCTACGCAACAAAATGTGCTGAAGAAATCGCTCAGGAGTTTGAGAAAATGTCAACTTTGAAACACGCCTCGAATCCTGGGACGCCTTCGGACAGGTCAACGTACAGCAACAGCCCTCAAACACCAGGTCTGCAAAATCGGTCAGATATTCAAACTCCGGTACGAACAAATCTAATCCAGAAGCGACTGGAGAAGTTGAGTCGTTATGGGGAAGCACCGACCTTGTCTCCAATTATGACGCAATCCTCTAGTCGAGTCAAGTCGGAGTTTATCCCTCTTCAGCGTACACCCAATCCCAATTGATTGTACGATATATTTTTGTTAAAGGTCCGAATTTTTTTTTCTTCCGAGTTTATTACGACGATGTACAGGATGTTGTTGATTCGTTAATTAGGGATAAAAAGTTATCTATTAAAAATTAACGTAAGATGATAATATAATAATAATAATAATAATAATATAATGATCGATTATTTGATACAAGTGCGGGTTCATTATAAGTCTGAAGTTGTTGAGACCAGTGAGCTCTGATTTAAACTGCGAGATTAACAGTTTCAGTATTTGTTTTTGTTTTAAATTTATAAACCAAGTTAGTTACTTATACTTATGAAATGTTTCAAATTTTATTATGAAATGAAGCAATGTACGGAGTGATGTCATTCTGGGCAAGTGGAAATTTTTCGGGTACAGGATTAAATATAATTTATTGTCTCAGGAGAAGAATAGGATTAGGTCTTTCTCAGTTTAGCACCTTATTTATCTCAAAAATGTTTGTCTCCTGAAAGAAGCAGGTCAACTGCGAAGAATATTGAAAGAACGTTCGATCTTAATTGTACACCGAGCATAGATTTGGAAGAAAAGATCATAAAATGAAAAGTATCATTGTCAAAAAGTGATTTATATTATCAAGCACTTGATAAAGTGATAGCGAATTATTATGAGCTGAGACATTTGACTTTTAACGTTCGATTTGATTAAATTATATCACGTTGTTGAACCACAACTGTTCAGCGTCATAAATCTAAAAGTCAATATTCAATTTTTCGTTTGAGAAAAATATTTACAATTTTTTTAAATTGTAACTACTAATGATGCGGTCAATTTTATTAGGTTGTGCAATTATTATTACTCCATGGAATTTTGTTAATAACTCATACCGAGTAAAATAATGTGAAAGCAACAACGTACAACTGAACGATTTAATTGGCAAGCAGATCATTATTTTTTCAACAATAAAAATCTGTTTTTTTTTTCATCTCAACATTTGATCCTAATTGAAATTTGAAAATGTTTTACCTTAATGAAAGACAAGAACTAGATGAAATGTCGACACAAAAGGGTAATCCTATTCATTTTGATAGCGGCTACTAAATCCTGATGTATATTCAAATGTGAGCTAATCATATCAGACATTAGATTGAGACTTTTTTACATCTGATTAAAAACTATTGTTCTTTAAACTAACAAGAGTTGATGTTTCTTTATCTCTTCAATTTATCTGACAGCAGGAGAGAGAAAGAAAAATAGTGAGGGAGAGGGGGAAAAATAACAAAATTTATTATTGTAAAAAATGCATTTAAATTGGCATCTACAGTGTCGACCCAAATCTGTTTCAATTTTCAATTTTTTTACTCTATATTTTTTATTTTATATTTTTTTATTCTAGTTCAACTTTTCCTTTGTCAATTTATTTATTTATTTGTATTTTTTTATTTATAATATTTTTCTTTTGATTCTATGATATTATTTAAATTATTTATTTTTAATAAAACGAGCCGAACAGGATATCATTGAAAAAGAAATCCCTTTCATTTTTTCTTTCGATTTTTGTAGTTTATTTTTAGACACAAAATAAAGTAGAGCTGACACGCGAACTATTGATTGTTGTCAAAGTCAGAGAGGAACCGTATTAAAAATGCAACAAAACAATGGATGAAAAAAGAAATAAGGGCTGGGCACATGGTGTGTGTCGAGTGCTGGCGGGGGTACCCAAGGTTCCCGAGGGTACCCGACCTACCGAAACGGACAGTTTGCCAAGCGGCGTTCCCGCGTACAGTTCCCGCTGCGGCGTCTCGTGCGAGAGCGCTCGAATCGCTGCAGTTTGACGCGAACCGGCAAAGCGCGTGGACACGATCCGGCAATGTGAAATTCGGCCGTTGCGCAGTGATTGTTTTCATCATCTCGAATTTCACCGAAATGATATGAAATTGTTGTGACTCGTGCGAAACCAGTGCGGTCGAAAGAAAAAAAAACAAAAACAAACAACCGCGTGAAAATCAACAAACAAGTTGACAAACAAAGTCGCGTGCGATTTTGTCGCTTTTTGGTCATTTTCTCGTTTTGCGAAAGTGCAACAATGAGCGAGGGCTTGATGTTGAATTTTGTCGTCGGGAGCACCGTCTCATCCGGGTACTTTAAGAGCCAGTATGCGCGCTCGGTTGCTATCGAAAACACCAAATCTTTGGATTACTCCGACACCAACAATGAAGCTGTGAATTCGCTCGCGCCTGTGCAAGACAACCGCGCGCAGTTTTTCTCCATGATCAACGTCAAAGTGGATGCCGACGAAAGTGGCGACCAACCCTGGACCAAGACGCCGGTAAGCTCACGCTTTGTTAGGTTAGGTTTCACCCTTTATGCTTTTTAAGGGTTGAAATATAAACGTAACCTCTAAATTGTTTATTTTTGTTTCTGAAGGTCATGGACGTGTTTTAGTTCGACCGGTTCGGTGGAATTGTAAATAAACAAATTAATTGTCTATAACATTTTATAATATTCATAAAACATAACAATCTAACGTGTAAAATTAATTTTTAAAGATTTAAATTTTGTAAAAAATTTAAGTTACAAAATTTGAGTATCGTTTTGAAAGAAAGTTGTTAATTCATAATTGAACAAATACGGGATCACAGTTGATGCGTTATTATTGCAATGGAAAACAAAAGCTGTGTGTATAGCAGGTGTGTAATTTACTTTCGTTTGCACTCATAACAAGACAACAAAAAAAAGTATGTGTGTGTATTGTACGCGAATCTTCTGAGTCAAATTGTTACGACAGGTAGAAACTACGTGAGTTACACATCCGAAACAGGCTCGTTTTGTAACTCGATTTAAATACAATTGACGATCGTCGTGCTCCATGAACCCGGCCAGATCCTTGACAAGATGCTTTTCGTTCTAGAAAACATATTGTTTCGTCCACATTTTTGTTATCCCGATTAAAAATTGCTTCCTGCATTGTCACGTGGTATTAAAAAAGAAAACAAAACTTTTGTTCCTCTTCTGAAAAATTTGTTGACAAAATGATCACGTCGAACTGAAACGCGTTCCGATTTCAAATCAAAAATAACAAAATTGTCTGTGATTTGTTGTTACAACTGTTCTGTAAATTGTTTTCCAAAGTGTAAATTGGAATTGCCGTCATCCAGTGCAATTAATTTTACGACCACTTATGTAAAGCGATTCGTTTCACAAGAGATACTGATAAAGCGAAAATTTTTGCTTTCAGGAGTTAGCAGTGCACAACGAGGAAATTGAAAAACTGAGAAAGGTGAGTTGTGCAAAGACGCGACATTTTTCTGCCGCGCGACACCCGCCTGTCAAGGGTTATCGCCCGGCGGATATAAAATCGATCGTCATTATCTACGATGATGGACTGTCAATGACATCGCGTTTGGTAATTTTTGAGGCCGTCCTCGAGATGTAATTTAAGAACGAGAGCCTGGATGAAAAATCTGGATTATCCTAAGATGGTATTTTAGTTTTTTTAATTTTTATATCTAAACAAAAAGCAATCCGATGATTTTAATTACCCAAGTTTTTGCTGAAAAGAGAGAGAGAGTGAAAACGAGAAAGGGAGGTAAGATGGTGAAATTTCTGTCAAGTTGTCTGCTGTTTTAATGTGTCTGATAGAATTTTTTGTTGTTTTTGCAGCTCCCCCTTTCATATTGATTGAGTTTTAATTATCAGTCTGACCTTCGAGCTCGACGGTTGAAAATTGTTATATTAATTAGCTCTCTAAAAGTTATCAGTTGAATTGGCATGGGAGGTACGCGAGCAAAAAGTGTATCAGTCATTCATGGATTCTGTGATGTGATTTCATACCGATTGGTTCAGGATTCTTATGGGACGAAGGGGGAACAATTTTTTTGTGCGAACACGCACTCGACCTATGCTACAATCGATTACACTTAGAGATGGTTGTCAAATAAAAAAATGATACCTCGACCTTGCTTGATGTGGCTGTGAAATGACATCCCGACTCGTAAGCGGCAAACGGATGGCACGCGCTGCCATTATTTCATGTTCGCTTGTTTCTTAGGGAGTTTTCTTCTTTCTACAACCCGCTGACAAAAAGCCGCTATCAGTGATTAAGTGATCCGGCCTGCAGAGCCCGATAACTCGCACATGAAAAGAAGTTGCTGCTCGATATATAACTTCGAAACCAAATCAGTTGTGAGGAAAGAAAGAAAAATAATGAAAGAAAAAACCAAGGGGCGAGTTGCGGAGGCATTTTTTAGGATTCCGTTTGGATGTGTGCAGTGCAATGTACGGTCCGATGAACAATGAACCCCCTCGTTGCCAGGCGATCATTTATTCCGAAGGTAATGACCACGTTGCCGTCTCTTCTTTTGATCGTCTCTCGACTATGTCGATTTCTCTGTTGCCATTTTAAATGGCCTGTATATCATTTTTATTATTCGAATCTCATCACAGTTCTTGCAAACCTCTTTGCGAACTTTTATTGACAACCCGCAGCATTGTATCGTCGTATAAACAAGTACAAATTCTTTTGCTCGGTACGTTTGTTCAACATTTTGCCTGTTTTTTTCTTATCTTTTCTTTCTCTCTCTTTTTTTTGACATCAAGCCTGTATATGGTCGAACGAGGATACTATATTGAGAGCAAAGACCTTTGACCTGGGATCAAAACTGTCTTTTGAGGTGTCCCGAACGAGCTGCTTTTGCGTTCCCAGCGCTTTTATTTTTGTCCCATTCAAATGAGCGCGCTCGCACGTGTGAAAGCGTCCGGTTGCTTCCAGATTGTCGGCCGGAAGTGAGTTTCGGGCCCTTTCCGCAATTACGTCCAGAGCCCTTGTTGTTTGTTCGCGTTATCTTTTCCATTTACACTTCCAGGGAAATGTGTCGCAACCGAGCGTTGCATTCTGACGTGTCGAGGACACGCCGCAATCAGAACCTTTTTTTAGCGACCAATCCGAATGTTTGTTTTTAAGTTTTTTATCATAAATATCGCAAAATATAACTCGGCCGCAATTCTTTTTCTCACTGTATCTTGCGGTTTCATGGTTGTTAATACAATTTTATTATTAAAAAAGAAATGAGAACATCATTGGTACTGTCTTGTCATGTTTGAAATTTACAAGGACGTTATGTGTTCTCGGTGAGATTTTATTTTTCGTCCTCCTCACGGAGGTATTCAATGAACAATAAGTGTTTTGCAATAAGCAGTGGCGAAAGAATCATATGATATTCTTCTGTCCTCGTTAGTCTGGGAAAGGGTCTCCTCGTGCCTGTTCCGCTCGGCCTGTGCACCTGCCTGCTGTGACGCACTTCATACTTTACGCACGGCAGATTTTTATTTTTTCTCCTCTTCTTCTTTCTTTCGCTGATTTGTTTTTTATGTTATTTCAAATTTCTTACTTAAAATTCAGCAGATAAAAGGGAGTCTTTTACTTGAGCGGACGCAACACTTCCGTGATTTACGCAACAGGATAAGTATATCCGATCGACTCCGCGGGCTTCTTATTCAAATAATTTGAAATCATTTTTTCTCCTTTGTACATTATTTTTAAACAATCCTTTTGAACGTTCTATCTGATCGAGAGGGTATGTTTAATGTTATCTTTTCTTTTAACATCATTGTAAATTTGTTCGCACGTTTTATTTGTATGCCGCAACATATGAGCATATATAGTATATATCCAACCATATATAATAAATATGATTCATATATGGGAGCATATATGTGTTATATATGAAGCCTATATCTGTCATATATTTTTCTTTCATGGATTAGTTTTTGTTACCCAATATTTGCACCGAGGGTGTAGACAGAAATGAGTTCTTAATATAAATAATAGAAACATTTATCAACTTTTTATCATCGATTTTATCGAGTCACACGAAAGGTCAAATTGTCGATCGTGTTTTCCACAATTGATACCATGAAAGATACCGGCACCGGCCATATTTTCTGATTACGTATAGCGCGAGTTTCGATATAACTCCGGCGAGCCGAACGAATCAATCAGGCGATAAAGAATTGTCCGATTTTCATTTATATCTTATGCAAATCGAACGAAAATGTGTAACGGAATCGTGCGAATCAGATAAACTCACCAATGGTTGCGCAATTCGGCCGGGCGTTATTAATTATTCGCACGAAATTAAGCGATAAATCAGAATTTTTCAGAGAATCTGTAGAATATGCCTGACAAGAGCCTCCCCCTCCCCCATTTCTTCGTTCTTTATATGGTTGTGGCACGATAAAATCGCTCTTATATGATTTATAACTCGTTGAAAATGCCTGTCGGTAGGAGACTCGTTGCACCTTTGATCCCCGAGCGCAAGTGTGTGCGAAACGTAACGTCCCACAGGACAAACAAGGGATTGGCTCGCGGATCAATTTTTTTATTTTTATCTCCAGTAAACAAATTGGAACGATCCTATTTTCGAGTTGAAACAATTTTCTATCCAAACCACACCGACGCGCGAGTTTTTTTTTCTTTTTATTTTTCGAAATATTATTTTTTTATAGGTTGATCTAGATTTTCGAATTATGATTTGTGTAAGAGCTCTATTTTTATTGCAACGTTTACGCTCGTGATATGTGTGTTTGTTTTACATTTCCATTTTCCAAGCGCGAGATGGATGAATGATTATGACACTGCTCACGAGGCCAGAAATAATATTTGTAAAACACGATTTCGGAGCGATCTTTTTGAAATGAGGCTTCCACATTGCGAAAGACAATGATCGTTCGATTTTGGACCCACGCGAGTCATTTCATTTGCAACATCACTTTTTCATAACATCAACAGCGGATGATATCTTTTGCAACGATGATATCTCTATTATAATTTTCACTTTAATTAATTAATTGATTAACTTGGACGTTTTGATGGCTATGATAATATACGGCATAACCATCTTGTATATTGACTTTTGAAACCGTTTCAATTAAATGAAAAACGAACGTTGATTATGAATAAATAATATAATTAACGTTTTCTGGGTATACCCGCACGCACTTTCTCGGCCATTCCGTTAGATCTAGAAAACATATTCAAAATAAATTTCAATCGTGGAAAATGACCGGCTATCAATTTAAAGGTTTTTTTCATGACTTTTATTTATTTATTTATACGTTTTTTAATATGAATTTCTATCAGTAACCTAGTTCTGGATACACAATTTATGAATGTACATAAAAATACATTCATTTCAGGAAGGGGTTTTTTCAAAATACGAAATCAATTTATACCATTTTATGATAATAATTATTATCAATAATACTATTTATTACTCGTTTATTATAATAATTTTTATTTTATTTTTCAAAGGCCTAAGCGAGGAATGCGAAACTGTTTCAATCTGAATAGTTTGACGACAAATTGAAAAAAAAAATGTGAAGACCGTCGAAATGTCACTGGATGATTTAATCGAGCATCGCACGCCAATCAGATTTCATCATTTGTTTAAAAAAAAGTAAATAAAAACACGAATCCGCGCATCACGGAGTTCTGTAACAACGAATTTCGAATGAAGTCATCGGGAGCCACACAATTCCAATTCCCGGGGAAAAAAGGGAACGCGAGGGATATAAATTTGGACTATCGCTAAAGTCGATCGTGCGGCAGCGCACGTCTTCGTGAAGGACGAAACGGAACGCGCGCCAACCTGTCGAAGGATCGGCGCGAGGGTCAATTGAAAAAGCGCACGTTGCGCAATTTAGATCAAAAATTGAAAATCAACCGGCACTAATGATCCGCGAATTCCCACGAACCGTGCGCGCCGATTCATCCTCTCTCGCGGCGCGAGAGAACACGCCCTGCCCCGATGATTTACGGTATAATTGGATAAGGCGAGGCATACCGCAGATCGCAACCAGGCACTTACGTATACGCGGACGCACACAGCCTCTTCACTCGCTCCTCTATCGTCTCGCTCACTTTCGCACGCCGATCATTTCAGTCGTACATTTTACACTCGACTGGTGCGAAATTATAAAAACCACCGAATGGCGAAACGAGCTGCGAATCGAGCCTGAAATTGACGCTGCATATGAAATTCAAATCTTTTTTCTTTTCACCTCTTTATATATAATCAGAATTAGATTTTTGAAAGAAACTGTTTTGCTGGGTTTGGAAGACATTACATCAATGATTGTATGTAAAATTGAAAAAAAAAAATTATTATATATGGAACTATATATGGTTGCCCAAATACATATTTTTTATCAAGGGAAATATAAAATCTGTTGTAGAAAAATAAGAAAGGGTAGAGATGATAGACAGGTTTAGATCACCATAGCTGCGACGTGTGATTGATCGGCTATTCATTAAACTGTATCGGTTTTGAAATCGATTTACACGCATTTCAGTTAATCTCACTTGTAAGTTCGCACTGTCATAGTTTCAAATCGCGCATTAGCATATGTAATACCGAGGCCGGGAACATTATGGAGAA
Organism: Trissolcus japonicus; assembly: GCA_030522925.1. NCBI lineage: Eukaryota > Metazoa > Arthropoda > Insecta > Hymenoptera > Scelionidae > Trissolcus > Trissolcus japonicus. The sequence goes on along the minus strand of JAPYZS010000230.1, from coordinate 75,627 downwards.
ATATATGCGAGATGAAATTTGATTTGCGATTGTAATCACATATCAATCCTATTTTCTGATTGCGCCACACTCAAATTGCACGCTATTAACACCAGAAATAACGCCGGTTTAAGATTACCAAAAGTTATTAACGTTATGGAACGTGGCTAAACATTATTCTTGTATGGACTCTGTATTAAACATTTTTCTTAATTTAAGTGTTACAAGAAGTGATAATTTTTTTTAATTGAAATGATTTTCTTTTTATGTTTTTAGCTCGTTTTAGTTTTTCCGTTTGGTTCATAAATGAAAAATTTGCTGAATCTGGCCAAAATTAAATTTTGAATTTCATATTATTTTGAGGGTTTTTGTGACTTTGTATATTAAATTTATGTACTGCATTTTCATTGAAATTTTCCGCTCAGCTTCAAACGCGCACCACCGCGCACGCTATTTTCGTTCCCCATGTTGACAACAAGTTATGCTTTTGTCGGAAGCCGGGCTCTGTTGTAACGTTGAGAGCGGCGCAGCAAACCTTTTAGTTTGAAGACGCGCTTCAACAAACCGCGAACATTTACTTTATATTTCCGGTATCGGCAGGCCGTTGTATATTCTCCATTGCTACCGATTGCATGGGATTTATCTAACAAATGTGAACGGATTTGCCATAAGACCATAGGAGTTTATTATTTTAAGATCATATTTATTTGCATTTCCCGAGAGAGTTCAGTTTTTACAAATGCGTTAAATATTCTTTGGAGCATATATTCAGATCGTAGAATCTATAATAATGATCATATAAATGCAACAAAAAGAAAATGAAAATAAAAATGAAAAAATTTCCTGTTTTGAAAAATGAATAATTCATAGCTGCAGATTATAATTATGATCAGTGATTTGCTGTCAATAAACTTTGTAGTCAATTTTCATATGAAGTGGCTAATAAAAAGTAACCAATTTGTTTAAATGATCACCATAATAATCTCACTTCGGATCAAAAATGTGGACTAACTTGTGCACTAATTCAACATAAATTGTCGTGTCAAGTCATTATAACGCAATTTCCATGTCGACTTACGGAAAACCATTTTGAAAACGAGCGATGTTATAAAACCGTTTTACCATAAAAAGGTTATAATTCAGCATTGAATCCATACTTTTACGGCTAAAGCAAATTACCATCGCAAACGTTTAATGATCGCGAAGTTCACGGTCATAATTGCATTTTAGGTCTCAAAAGTCCCTTCATTTGTCAGCCGAGTTTATTAGGCCCTCTGGTGATTTGTCATTATCATTACGGGTAATCACAAAAAAAGATAAATAAGACGGGAATCCCTGCTGAGAAATCCCAGCTTGGTTTACAAAATGTGTACTTTTTCAATCAGAAAATAAAATTAGAAAAATGAACGAAATTTTTCATTAAAAAATTTGATTAAATAAAAATAATGTTGTTCAAAAATAGACATTGCAATTTTACTTTAAATATAAATAGATTAATTTTATTGATTTATTTTTTTTTTCATTTGATGTGTAAAAGTTTGGTTAATGAATACAGTTGGGGCAATTCACTTGGATCTTTACACCTCTGGCTTGATAAAAACAGGGAATGAAAAAAGAATTAAAGGTCTAATCAGAGCCAAGTTTGAGAATAGTTGGGAAACGTGATTGGAAACTGGAATATGGATAACTGTTTGCGAACGTGGGATGTCGACTCTCTCGCGTGGTTTGCATCGTTTAGCGAGAGGAGTCGCGCTTCAAGAGCCGGTCGTTGGAATCACGCGAATCGAATGGGCAGAACGGATGCCACCGCTGTACCGTTAATGTTAAAGACACGGGCAGGTGGTGGCGGGATGAGAGAGATCCAAGGGTGCTCCCGACTCGTGATACCGGTACTCACAATACAATTACCGCGCGAGCCCAAGAATGTTGCCGAGCCGCGTGTAATCACGAGCTGCACAACCGCTTTCGGATTAGAGGAGAGTAACATTTTATACGCGATCGTTAACCACCTCGATTAAACAATAAAGTGCTCTGTGCTTTCTGCCCTCGACAATCGTTTTATCAATCTCTTATCTTATCGGAAATAGAACCAACTGCATTTCTGCATACTCGAACGTCTAGCGGCGACAAACAATTTCCTGAAAGAGAGAGAAAGAGGAAAAACGAAATCGTTAATTCTTCCTTTTTATTTTGTCGTTTCAACGCGCGCAGTCAAAACAATTTGCTCCAATTAAAATTGTCGCGAGAGACAGAAAGCGTGACCCGTCGCGGATTCAATTACAATTTTTCAAACACAAATTAAACCTAAGTAATTGTTTCATTTGTCCCGGCGAAAATTGTTGGACTTTTATTTTCCTCTTCTCTCTTTTTCTTTCTTTTTCTCCACAGCAAGGAGTTTCGCAACGATCTTGTTAACTTCTTAGCGATGAAATTCAATTTCTGGATGTGGAGAGTGCAAGAGATCTCTTTGTTTATTGTGTCTGACGAGTCATATATTTCATTACCATTTTTATATCTTATCAATTGTGCCGGGGAAGTTATCATAACTTTGGTTATGAGGATAAGTATATTCCCACGATTTTCATTTCGAGAAATGCCTCTCACGTGCAAGCACGAATATCAGTCCGGCCTTTTGAAGTTGCGAAGAAACTTATTTGTATGAACTTTGTAACATACAAATTAAAACAATCAATAAATGAAGTATTATAAGAAAACGTGTAGGTGAGATGAGAAAAGTCGGTGCTGAGGCGAAGGATAATCAGGATAGAGATTTGAGATGAATTGTTTCACGAGAACCAAGCCGGTGGCAGGACACGTTAATTGGGCCAGCGTCGATCTTAATTCGAAGTCGAAGGAATCCGCGACATACAAAGCTAGTGGTATTTATCGTCTGCTTGCTTCACAGTTGTCGAGCCTCAAATCCGACACGCGAAGCGCTTTTAACTCAGCACGCGCGTTCTTCTTACGCAATAATTCTGATCTCGTTAGATCGTTTAACTTCATAAATGTGCCTCGGGCGGTATATTCATATTCACTCCATAAACCAATTACCTTCTAATAAAAATTTTTTGCGTCGGATATTAATTTTTTTAAATCACGCTCTCTTCGCAGTTTCCCGCTTTTACCTGGGCAAATATTTTATATGCAGCTATATATACTCGAACATATATGCTTCCTTCTGGCCTGGGAAAGAGGAAAAAAGAGATTCATTCAGGTAGAAAATATATGCAGCAGTAAAATTTCCCCTCGCATCATTTTCTTTGAAAAGTGTGTAAAAAGGGTTTTTGTGGAAACCAATTAGCTTCTCATTTGAATCGTAATGGACGTGCGATTGATTTACAGTGGGCGATTCAAAGAAACATATTAATTTGATGAAAATAATTTTTTCCATGAAGAACAAAGAATGAAAAAAAAATAAAATTAAGAAGAATGAAGTAAATTCTAGGGAGTATAAGAAAACAGTTTCTTTCAGCTGGGAAGAACAAAGATAATCGAAGAACCACCGGTATATTTCGTGTGTCGCGTTTCACCGTTTGACACACGAGAGGAGAGCACGCACGGCAAAACCGAGAGAGAATATAACAGTACGAGTCCAATTGTGTTGCGTAACGGCAACGACGTTCCATAAAGGTGCATATATAAAAATCGCGAGAGGACGGCAAATCTCGCGCGCTCTTCGCGGCGTGATGAACTCAGCTGATTTATTATGCCAGTGTGCAAATAGTAAACAGCATATAGTCGCACGTGGACTACTATTTGGCACGAGGAAAAGCGTGCAGAAAAGCGAACAGCGCGTACGTTGAACTTTGCATGCGCGCATCCTCACCTGGCTGCGCGGCTTGTTTTGCAGAGGCGCGCTTTTCATCCGCGAGTCCTGCATCTGATATACCTCAAGTACTAATTATCGTTTATTAATTAACAACCGGCCGTCTCGTGGCTTGCGCGTACCACTTTTTTTCTTTGTATTTATTCTCTTTCTATTGTATTTATATCTTCTCTTTATATGCAAATGATTGCGTTTAATTTTGTTTTGATTAATTAGTGGGTAACATATGTGGGTAACTGTGGATGTCCTTAATTCGTACTAATTTCTTGTTTGCGCTTTGCCACTTCCTCTGGCCTTTCATCGCAAAAAGGAAAGAGCCAATTACAATTTCAAGGCTACAGAGTCCACGCGATATTTCAGTTTTTCAGCATTCAAAAGAATGCGGCGACAATAAAATCCAGTTTCCTATAGGAAACTCAGTGTTTACTGCCATCGATGGCTCGGGTAAATTTTCATTTCTTGATAAGCAGTACCCCTAGTTGTTTTTATGAGTCGATAATGCAGCCTTGCGAATGATTTTGAATTCACAAGATGAAGTAATTCAGTAAGTAAAAAAGAAAAGATTTTTGAAGAAGTTATTTTTACTTTCGGAAAGAGTGATAAATAATTAAGTGCGGTCGGTCTAAAAAAAAAAAAACAAATAGAGGGACGAAAATTTATCTGCGCCCATACCAAGTGAATAAAACGTGTGTTTTTACGAGCCAGTATTCCGCGCTCGTAAAATTAATTCACCGCATTAGTCGGGGAATTTCTCAAAGGCAAATGCTGCGTGCAATTTCGCGCAATTTTTCCGACTCTCGGGAGTATCTTTCTCTCTCCCGGGATTCTGCCATTCCTCGAGCCCTTTTTGTTCCTGTTACATCGCATAATTTTCGCACGCGTTTGCGGTCCTGGTCGCACGCTTAAGCGAAAAGATAGGTGACCTTTTCTGATGAATTTTGCGAATGCAAAAGCTAATGGACACTTTGAATTATATAAATCCTGAGCGTACACCGTTTCGCAACGTGCATCCTGGTCCAGTTTCGTATGGAGCACAATTATATTACACCTATCAAATAACAATCATGTTTCACTTATTGTTATTGTCTTGTTCCAACGTGCATTATGCTAATATGGGAAATGGGAATTTGTATGAGGATATCGAGGTCAAGGAATAAAATCAGACAATGTATTAATTTTTTAGATGATCGTTTTTATTCTAATACACATTTTCTTTTAATCTTAAAAAAAAATGACTCATTTGAATATAAAAAATTTATTTTCAAACATTTATTTTTAAGATAATCGTTTTCGCACTAAAAAACAAAATGTCTGATATTTTCTTTTACTGTTAAATATTTTGTCATTAGATTAAAAAGAAAGAGTAAAAAGTGATGAATAATCAAAATCAAAACCATTTTGAGTAAAAAATGTTAATCTTAATCGGTCGGTTAGTTTATTCCGCAATATTTTATGTTGAATCTAAACACAACGTTTATGAATGAAAAATATGACATGCGAAAGCAAATGAATTGAATCGGAATGTTCCTCTAAGATATTATAAGGAATAAGGAAATGGACCGAGGGAAAAATAAGAAAAATAAATAATTAAAAAGAAAAGAAAATGAACTGGTAGTTTTGTATACACAGTGTCACACGTACAGGTAAACTCGCACGCATACATAATAGTTTCAGACGCGTAAATTGCAGCGAGTGCCAAGTGCACACACATTTACTCCACCGATCGACAAACTACTGAAGCGGATCAAACGCGGAACATTAACCCTTACGGTAGTGGCGTGCGTGATGCTCGTATCTTTGCCTTCGCGGGCAGAAAAAACGAACAACTTCGATGCCTTTGCATCTGCTCGTTTTATAATGTCCTTCGAAGGAACATAATTTGTATTTATGACAAAACTGTTTCCCTCCTTCCCCCTCTTTTCTACCTTTTTAATTTTGCGTGTTATTACGCAACGAATTTTGCATTCAGAAAAAAAAGATTGATTCATGATTTCAGAATGAATGTCTTCTGGTTCTGGAACACTGGTACGAAGAAACGATAAAAGTTTTAAAGATAGTTTTAAGGACAGTTCGAAAAATGGGAATCAAAAATTCAGACGGAACAAAAAAGATACAAAAGAGAAAAGTAAACTTGGGACAAGTTTTTTTTAATCTTTTTGTTCGCAGTCTCTAGTGATGAGTCAGACAATCTACTTAGCATAAGTTTTTGCCGATTTTGGTTCGAATCGAGTGTGCCACCGCAGTGTCACATCCTGCTCCTTGTATTTCTTATTCATCGGATATTATGTAAAATCCCTTTTATGTCCTGAACTCGATAAAAGTCGTACAGCCCAATTATTTACTAAAACATAAAAAAAAAATGAATCAATAAAATTAAAAAAAAACTTTTCATTCCAATTCCTGAAATAAGAAAAGGAATGGAAACAGACCTTTTTATTGATTTTTTTATTCTTTTCGTCATCGGATTTTGAAAATGATTAAGAATCTCGAAAATGAAAGAGAAATGCGTCCAACGATTTTTTTTCAATGTTTTATACAAAAAATGAGAGTATGTACAAGTCTTGGAGTACAAGTCTTCAGCCTCGATGGCAATTAAGGCGTGACGTACCCATTGGAAATTCCGTTGCGAAAAGTCAAACGAGCATGAAATTGTGTTTCTTGGATTGGTAGCGGAGACCACCGGCCGTAGTTCGCCCCAAAGCGATTGACAAAAAAGAAAAAAAAAAAAAAGCCGAACGACAAAAAGCTGGGAAGAATGTAAAGATCGCGCGGCACCATTGTTCTATTTTCCATTAGCGCGTTTCGTCACAGCGAGACTTTTGAATGGTTACTTTGGCGATGCCGAAGCAAAAGTATACACGCCGCTGCACTTTGCCTCTCGTATTGCGTGCTAAAAGAAACAACGTAATCGATAAGTAATTTGCAAAAAACGAAAATGAACAAACAAAATAAAAATAACAAAGACACAAACTTGAAAAAAAAAAACCAACAAACAAACAAACAAAAAACAAAAAAGTGCATTCAAATAATGAATCCAAAATTGTTTTTATTTTTTGTTCAATGTGAGAATTGAAAAGTTCAAAAAGTTGAAAAGAAATCCTCTTCATTTTTTAAATATTCCTCGCAAAAATGAACATCGCTTTTAGAGCGCGAAAAACTGGCAATAAAAAGGCTCGTAAATGTGTGCGCCATCGGAGTATAACAAAAGGCAATTACGTAAGTCAGAATTTTTTGACTGGCTGCGCCGGGGCAAAGCTAAACGATTATTGCCAGCTGATTATGGAATCGAAACACGAGCGCCGCAACTTATCGTGCCAGGGCGAGAGCTTTTTGCCCCGCAATTTCGACAATGCGCGTTTTGCATGCTCTATTGGCTCGATGGCTCAGATTGATTGGTTCACCGATTCTTGCACGTTTTCATTTATATAATGAGACTGGTGAGCGAATTCGCGAGATCCGCTTCGCGGCCATCGGTGCTTTTATAATTACATAACTCGCGTGCGATGTATGTAACTGTCATAAAAAATATACAATTTTGTTGGCAAATTCTAATTCGATTTTCTAATTAAATGTCGCTCCAAGAGCACGTTCAATTATTATTTTCTTTTTTTTTTTTATTTCAAACCATAAATTTGGGTCACAAAAAAATCATTTTTCCAATATCATTTGTGACGAGATGTGCGGATCTAACAGGAAAATTTAAAAGACAGTTTTTATACGAAGAAAACAATAGGTTATTCAGCAGCGCTTATCCACGCTGTCTCTCTCTGGCGGGATGTACAATTTCCCAAGAAAAGTCAGGAAACCGAGTGAAAGCTCCTCCGCGGACAATATGATATACGCGCGTCGTTAGACGCAAGTTATAAGCGTGCACAGTGCCATTATTTTTTCGTCGGTTCGAAAAAGGGGGTTTCTCGAAATCACAATACGGTGTGTGAACGGAAATGAAAGCTCAAACGTTTTTCGGCCGTGCAAAATATTCCCGCCGACGCATGTAATTTATCAGTTACCAGTTTGCGCGTTATTTACTGGTTATTATCACTTTATCACAATGAGCAATAAAGTTCCGATGCATTTTTCAACATTCGAGCAAGCCATCGATTTTGTATGGAAACCTTTTTTTGAAAATTTCATTTACAATGTTTGTTATTTTATTATTATGACTTTTCAAAAATTGTGTATCATTTGTTGATTTCATTTTTTAAAATATTTTTGTTTCAGGTAAGAGGCTAATACTCATTATATTTGATGTGAAATAAAGATATGGATTACAAGCTTGTAGGTAAGCATCAAAAAGTTAAAAAATAATTGATTGTGTGGATTTATTCCAAAAATGTTGCTTTGACTTTTTTCATCGAACTGTGTACACACTGTGCTTGTCTGCTGGCAAGCTGTCCGCTCCAGTAATTTCATTCAACGATTTCTTAGTCACTGTCACAAGTGAATTCTTCATGTCCATACATTAAACGCGCTTTATATTCCCAACCAGCAGTTTTCTAGCCGGCATAACAACTTTTTCAACGAACCCACTCACAACTGACTTTTTTTTACGAATCTCACGACGAATACATTTTAATCGACACTGTCTTGGCATTATCCCGTGGATCGTTATTCAGACGATTTTCCAAAATACACACTTTCTATGGTTTTATCATTTAAAAATTATTGCTGACACATATTTTTTTGCAGAAATTTGTCCCCATTTGAAGCGACGCATAGATGTTTCCCTGAAGATTTAAGGGGTCATAAATTATTGCCAGTGAAAACAAATCGTGTCACCGCCATTCTTCAAAAACAAACAACCATCATCCGTCAGTCGGAAAAATGGTTAATGTATTCTTTGTATATGTAAAAAGTATGTTTTTTCATGTTGAGTCCCACTGTATAAAGATCGTTCGGAAGAAATATATCGTTTGATATTTTCTGGACGTTAATTCGGGTTCAATTAATTTTAACCGGCCGTTTAAAGATGCATAAAAAATCAACTTCCTTGTTGAATTTCGAAAAGAGAAAATTATCTGCAATCAAAGAAAGTTGCGCAGCGCGGTCATAAAATTGTTCAAAACGTAATTCCAATACTTTTAATTCAATTGCAGTTCCCGAAACTTTTACTTTTTACGGTGATTCAGTTTTTTCCATAACGACAAGCGCCGGATTCACCGGTAGAAATTTTGTTGTTACTCATCGTGTGCGCGCGGGACACAATGCAAAATGCGGACAATCGAGAAATCCGTCGAACTTGAAAATTTTCTTATTTCCCCGCAGGAAGGATGAAATAACTTGAAGGAAAATCGTTAAAGAAAATTTGTTATACCGATTAAAATTGATTACACCTCGATGTTAAAATAAATGCATCGTTAAAGTGTGCCTTCATCAATTAAATTTTATTGGCTACAAAACATTCCGAGGTGAAAAGTTGAAATAACGTCGGGGCACTGAACGCGGCCACAAAAATCGACAAAGGAAAAACGTGCGGGCCCAAGTGACACCTCAGGGGTATAATAATCATTCGCGTAACAGTGTGGCGCTAATTTGCATCGAGCCACCTTGTGATCCCAGACGAGAAGAGAAAGGTCGGAATCTAATTTTGTCGACTAATCCACGTTAGGAATTCTCTCATGTCAAGTTCCCTTCCCACCCTTGCGGGAATCAAAAGGTTCAACGTCATTATTAGCTCGGTATTTTGGTATTTAATTGCTAAATTATAGCTGCAATCATGTGCGAATGTTTTCATCTTCATCTGATGGCACTTCATTGTTCGAAAATAACTGTACACTTGGGAGGGCAATTTCAAGTTTGAACGATAATGAAATTAAGAAATAAAATAAATAAAAATTAGAATAAAAATAAATGTGTTAATTTGAAAAAAAAAAAAAAAAAAAAAAATGCAACATTTTGCATCATCAATTTGTACAAAACTTTGATATATAATTTTGTATTGACTTATGAACAAGTGTTTTTATGAAAACTAATAACATTTTTTAATGTTTATAGATTAAACGATAATTTTTTTAACAATATGATCGTTTTCTATTTTTGAATTTGGATATTTTTGTTTGCTTATTAAATGAACAGTCGAATGAAAAGGAGATCAAATTAGAGACGTGAAAAGGAAAATCAATATGGATGGAAATACAAGATGGAACAATTACGGTGATTCGTCATAAATCATTTATAATCGTTTGTGACGCACTGATAATAAATTATGATTTTGAATTACATATCAATTATAATTCGCTGATTGATCAATGCCATAAAAGCGATAATAGCATAGCAGTCATTGATTAATTTTTACCACTATTGATCATCTATTTATTATCTCTAATCGTCGCCCGTAGATCGTGCCTCGTAGATCATCTGATGACTTTATACTTACGGTTCCCGAAACTATCGAAAGTTAATCACAACTCTTCCTCCGATGATATTTAACATTTACCGATTACCCTTTGATAATAATTTTTAACTCATCGTGAGCGATCGTAAATTTCATTTTGATACCACAGATAATACAGTACAGATAGATCATCTTTGGTTCTTACCTAAGTGACGATTGCTCGCAGTTGTGATTAATAATTGTGTCGTAACAAAATTAAAATTGCTGGGTGAATTAAACGGAAGCAACTCCTTTTCAAAAAGTATGTATGTTTCATACGTGTTTACATATGTGTGACTTATGTTATATAGGTACATGTTCAATTTAAACTGGGAAGTGCAACAAAAGAGACACCATCATCCCAGAGAAAGGCCAGCTATCGCGTGTCGATCTGTGTACCGCGGTGCCGGCTAATCATCTGCTAATAAATTTTTTCGCGCCCCCGCTGAGGAAAGCTTGGGATTCCTCAGCGAGCGTGGGAAACAGACAGGCGTCCTCATCTGTGTACTCTTGTTATTGATGCAATCCCAATGCTTATTATTATGCGTGCACCCGCTCACCGTTTAACCGATGAGGTTTGTTAATGCACTTTGTACGTTACAGTCTCGCACAAAGACAAACCGCTAATAATACATTTCAAATGTTTATTTCATTATGCGTGATTTTTTTAACTTCAATGGCGCCGAGTGCGCGCGGCCTCTCAATCGACCTAGACATTCTTTCGAGTCTAAAAGAAATTTTTCCGAACAAAAATAAATACAAATTTGTGCACCTTTTTACCCCAGCTCTTCTGAACGTGAAGAAATTTTATTAATTTTTATTTCTATTCTGTGAGATGGTCAGCAAAGTATAGTAAGATGGTTTCTTTTTTGTTTATCATTCTTTTATTGTCTTCGATTATTTTGATTTCAAAACCCTTCCAAGGGTATTATTATTACTTAATTACTTTTCTGATTTTCAATGACCGTGGTTTTCACTTTCAGGTACTTAAGGTGAACCTATATAAACCTACCGAAATTCGAACCATGTATTTCCCCCGACGAATCCTTAGATGCTCACAAATCGTCGCATCACTCGTCGTAAAAGATTTTGCCAAGTAAATCTACAAGAATGGTAGATTTGCATCTACCATTGTTTTTCAGTTGAGTCTTGACAAAGAAACAAACGAGAAAGTGTCTATGACTCGCCGGGTCCCTTTTCTTATCTTGTCTATCGTATCTTCCTGGAAGCAGGTAAACACCTGCATTTCGTACGCGACAATCCCGAGCCCTGTAAGATTAAGGTGTCAACAGATTTAGTGGCAGTGTTGTCAAGTTTAACGTCTTGTTTGTATTTGAAATAAAAGTGAAACTTTTTTTTTGGATCAACTTTTTTTTATAACATTGCTGCATATATGATTGCATATATACTAAAACAAATTTGAGGATTTGTCAAGACTCAAGACTCAAAATGCGTCAAGAACAAAAAATGATTTTATTTGAAAAAGTGTTTTATCAAATGATTAAATTAAATTGATATAAAATTTTATTTAACATAAAGACAACAAGAGTAGTGAAACGTAATAAATTAAAAATATGAAGAAATTAGTCATTTTGAAATGAGCAGCAGCATAAACAGCGTTGCAAATTTATCATCCTGAAATATCATGTGGGAAAGACAAATGATTATTTATCGAAACAAGTTAGGAAGATAAACATTCAGTAGCGAGCGCAGCAGCTTTCTTCTTCTGTGAATCGCGACTTTCAATTTGGCATAACGCATGAAGTCATAATCATCAAAAACCGAGAAAGTTGAAGCGGACGAAATTCTGTGCATTATGACGTAAAATAAAAAAAAAATGTTACATGACGGCATATCGCAATGGTAATAACGCACTTGACACCTGATGGATGATTTTTATTCTTGTTGAACTCGCGTACATTTTTTTACAATGTAAAAAGTAAGTTGTAAAATTTACAACGGTCGCTAATTGACAACACGACGTACATTTCACAGGCCATTTTCTCTCGGTTGCCTCACCTTTTTATTATTATATTATGAGACGGTACTTAATACACACAATTATCTCACGCCAATGCCTAATTGATTAATAAATAAATAACTTGTGTTTTTCATTCGTCGTTAAGTAGTCCGTTTGTTGCAATTTCGGGTTATTCATCACGCGGGAACCCGGTTCAAGTTTCGTGATTGTTATGAAAGGTCGCGAACACACGCTGCACTTTAATTGCCATATGGCGCAACAAAAATTTTTTTTTACTTTTAATTAGAACTCGTAATAACATTTATTTTCAATCATTTTCCATTGCACATGCGTCCAACATTTAATTCTATTCCAAAGTGATTTATGATTTTCAATTTATTTAAATGCGAGTCTGACAGCGAAAAATGTACGTATGAAAAAGTTTTAATATAAATTTAAGATTTCATATATTCCACCAGGCGTTTGGATTGCCTCCTGTTTAGAAATCTGTGTTGAGATTGAAATTAAAACTGACTCATCACCATTAACAACATACGATATTTAGATCAATGTCACCGATTTTATTCGCGCTGAAGTGAATTGTAAAAATCGACTCGAAGGATGGGAATTTTCTGATTGTTCAGTTGAGATTTTCATTCCCTCCTCATTGGAACATCGCGTTTGTCTCGCAGAACAATAAAACAGAGTCGCACATAATTTGTCATGATAATTTTCCATCTTGTTCTCAACCGGTTTAATTTAAAAAGCAAAAATTCGACACCCGAATCATCGGAACTTTCCAAACGCTTTCCATCTGAGGAAAAATTCTTTCATCGTAATCAAACGCACATAACGTTGTGCAAAAAAAACATACATTTTCTCAATAAACACGAATTATTTTAATGATAAAAATTCCTGTGGAAGAGATTCTTCACACGGTCGATTTTAACTTTTTTCTTCTTCTGAACGCGACAGTTATAAACAGTGGAGCCTCTGTTTTTAGATCGAACCTCGGTAATACGGAACAGAGAATGTATTAAAGAAGGAGGCGTGCAGAAAAAAGACGAACGTGCCACGTTACATCTGAGTGCTTATTAACCGCGGCTATCGTTTACCGTGCGGAGGGTTATCGCGTAACATCGGCGCATCGTGAGAATCGCGAATCCGTCATTCGATCTGAAATTTGTCGATCCGTGACCTTAGGAGCTGATATTTCATCCGTCATTACGAATGCGCAACACGGCGATCGACACAGATCGCCGATGATGCCTCGCATTAAATAAATCGGCCCGACCGATTCCCGGTTCGATTCCCTCTTTATATATATCTTGCCGATCTTATCGGCCAGCCAACAATGCAACTGCAAAAATCAGTGGGAACAATTGCTCGGAGCCAAACGAGTTCCAGGAATTTGTTTTACATTTGCACAACTTCAAGTCTTTCTTTATGATTTTATTTTTCAAATTGTACGATTATTCCATCACACTCTGAAAACACTCGGAGAAAAAATTATTTGAATCTAATAAATTATGAACCTAATAAATGTTTATTAGGTTCATATCCCAATAAACTTTATTCAATTTAACTTGAATTTATTAGATTTAAATAAATTTTTCTCTGAGTGCAGCCAATGACATTTGGAAACGAAAATAAAGTACTGAAAGAATAAATTACAGGTTGAGAACGTAAATTACAAATAACAAATACGTGATGTGTTTTATATATAAAACATATATAATATAGAACATATGTCACATATATGTAACCATATATGCAGCATATGTAGCCATATATAAAATATATACTGTATTTTGTAACAAAAATATGAAAGCATTAATGGGACTATATATGAGATAACATATTTTTAATTATTTAAAATTGACAAATTGATTTTTTAATAAAATTTTAAAGGTTAATAAAAATGTATTATAAAATTCACTTGTCTTCTTGCAGTGTTGATGGCATGATTAATATAAATAAAACTCAGTAAATCCGACCTACATTAAACCATTGAGCGCAATTGAACAGGTGTATTACGATGTATTTAAATTTACCAGGGCATTAACATAGATGCGTCAGCGAGGTATATTGTATCGCACAATGTGATTCGCACATCCTGCATCCTCTCCGGCGTACACACTTCCTCTTTTACAAAGCCATTTCTTCGTCCCGTTTATTGCCTTTTGCGTTCAATGGCTATTCTATGGCGTACACGTGCAATCACTCGACAATTTAATTTAAACGTAATTGAAAGTTTTTAGGATATTTACGAGACGTCTTACAATTCCAATGGCAATTCCAAGACAATGAAAATCTTTCTGATCGAATAAGAGAGAGACAGAGAGAAGCAAAGGAATAAATCCATCTCGTTAAAATCCAAAGAGCTCGAAAAAAATGGCACACGTTTTTTGTTCTCCATCATTCGATTTTGTAATTGCATGTAAATTAACTAAAGATGCAAAAAAATTGCTAAAGATGCTTTTTTATGGATCTCGTTCACGAATGGTGCTTTTCCATGCTCCGAATAAATATTTGCCCGATCGCATTAAGATTCCATTGACCACTTTGGTATAAATTATAATGATATTCGCTTAATTGCTTTCGGTCGGGTATAATTAATTTATCTTGCGCTTATACGCCCGGGCGGGTTTTATTTATTATATACTAAACGCCACACACCGAGAATATATCAAAGGCTTTTTTCCTTTTTTTTTTGAGATACGAAATATCTGCGGTGCTGCAAAATGTAAATCGCGACTCTTCCTCGCTGAAATATAAAAAAGCCACGGAGGTTGAATAATCATAAAATTCCGACGAATATATCTACTTTTGGTGTGAATTTTGCCTAATGAAAACGAAGGTTAATTGTATTTAAAGCGCCAAGTGTATATATTGAATAAAAATTATTTTCTCTCATCTTATTTTTCTATTTTTTAAAAACACGGAACTTTCTTCACATTATTTTTCACGCGATCACAACCTTGTCGTTGCGAATAACGCGTGTGATAAATCGGCCACGGCGGGTTTGTGCATACAAAAATACCGCGTTATTAATGAAT
Organism: Trissolcus japonicus; assembly: GCA_030522925.1. Lineage (NCBI taxonomy): Eukaryota > Metazoa > Arthropoda > Insecta > Hymenoptera > Scelionidae > Trissolcus > Trissolcus japonicus. Next base: position 60,430 of record JAPYZS010000230.1, on the reverse strand, counting down.
CAACGCGCGCGTTTTCTCGCGCTTTTATCGAAAACGAGATACAAGGTCTCTCGGCTGGATCAAAGTTCAATCTCACGTCAACGAACATGGTTCATAAAACAGTGACCTAAAAATGTTGTGCTAAATTGAAAAGAAAAAAAACTTAATCTTTTTTTCCACTCATTTTCGTTCGTTGAATTTTGGTATATTTATCCAGTGCATCTTATTTTTAGATTGTTATTTAAAAAAATCGATCCCGTCCAAGAAGCGAAGACAGTTCGTTTGTACTAATTTTCCAACCCATCACTGTTTTATGACGTTTACGCGTGCAAGAAGGAAACTTACGACCACGGTAAAACATTTCTGACGTGTGTTTCGTCTCGGCCTAGTTTTGAGAAGCGTTTCTGAAATTAGCATCTTTTGCAAGCTCTCTCGTTCATTCAGCAGTCTGTTTGTAAGCGTGCGTGTTGTTACTGCAGAAACCATGCGAAATTTCTTGTACGCTGTAAGGAAAAAAAATTGGCGAAACAAACGAACGGAGAGAATCTTCGTGACGGGATATCCGGTCGCGGTCACACGTACAAAGCGATTCTTTTCAAAGAAATTTAAAAATTTGTCAAAATTGAATTTTTCAACTTCATAACAACTTCAACTATGCGAAAAACAACTTTTTTATATTCAAGTTTTGCTTTTATTAGAGTCTTAGATTTATTTATTTACTTTTTTTTTCTTTTTTTCTTGTTTAGTTTTTTACTGGTCTTTGAGCATTGGGAAAAGTGTTAGATCTCCTGGATGCTGGGAAATTCACATGATTTGTTGCAAATTTTGCAAAAAAAAAAAAAAAAACGAGTAAAAAAACTAGACGCAATCAATCATTTGAGAAAAGTGTCCCGTTAAACCGACTCATCGTTCGCCATTAAGAAAGTCGCGACTTACGCGTTCGTGGCAAGATGTAATTTATTTATCCTAGTGTGTTTTCTAAATATCACTATCGCTATTCGGATCGCGCGCACCAACAGCCGCACGGCTTCTTATATTATGCGAAAATTCATGCAACAATTTTCTCGCAGCGTGGTTTTTATATAAAAATGCCCAAATGAAAGTCTCGCGATGAAACTGAAAACGCGAGGGAATCGCTTTTAATTAACCAATACAGTTGTTCGGTAAAAAACAGATCGCCAATCACCATCCAGATGAATAAAAATGTATCGACGAACCTCTCTCTCTCTAATTGGTTCGGAATTCATTCGGCTTAATTGCTGAACATAATCAGATACAGTTTTTCAACAAAAGAGTAAAATTTTTATAACCGCATTTTTTGCAACCAAATTATGCCATTTTTACGATCTCGCGGTTCTCCGATAAACATCGGACGAGAAGAAAATATGTATACCGTTGGCACCAAATGATTCTCGTTTCTCATGATCACAATAATCAATGAATCTCGATTTGCATAATCCAGAGCCATAAAATGGGTGTTGGGAGAGTACCTTCTTTTCGAGGCATAGCAAAATGTGGAGAACGTATAGGTCAACTGCGAGTTTTATAGGTGAAATGAAAATGAGACACTTCTCTCCCTGTCTCTCTCTTTCCTCAATTTGTCATCCTCTCTAATTCGGTCCATTAATTTCATCAACGGGCATTAACAATAGAACGAAAAACGATTTAGAAGAAAATACAATTACCTTTCTATTGACGTTGAATTATAAAAAAAAAAGAACAATCAATTTTTTTAAACTTTTATTTTTATATATTTTTATTATTAATTGTATTATCAACGTGGTTGGGCAACGAAAGGTTAAACAAACATTATCAATCCTCTGTTTAAGAAATAGTTGCGTGTAATTTTATAAATTGATTTGATAAGTGTATATATATTAGCCACTCGAGAGATTTCTCACAAATGGTAAATTCCAATTTCTTTTGATGAAGAGATATATATATTTAAGTCTAAACCATGTATCGCTCTTTCTATAAATCTATACGTTTTATGGGTTTCTTAAAATATTCATCAGTTCTTACGGATTTAGTTCGTATGAAAAAAAATAAATAAAAATAGTTGCCATTTGAAACAATCATTGAGATACGATCAACTGGAACAAACTTTTTTTTCGGCGGTGATTTGTCACAGTCATGAGCCTAAGTGCATGTATGATAGATCGCTCGAAAAAACAGGTGTACCGTCAGATCTGTCTGGTTAGCAGACGAATGGAGTGCCCAAAATCGCATCCCATGTATAAGGAGCGAATGCTTTTTGCCACTCGATGGAATAAAATGCTTGGAACGCGCAAAACGGTACGCACCGTCGCGACGCCGAATTTATTTTCGGTACATTCCAAAGCATTGGGAACATTCGTATAGAGTTGATGCGATGGTGTTTCCACAAATTTCTATTACTATACCTGCCTCTGCAAAATGTTTTCGTTCCCTTAAAAAGGACACCCCGGGAAAAAAGTCCAAGTCTGATCAGACCTGAAAATGAACCTGATTCGACAAAATTTTGTTTGACCATGTAAAATCAAACATGAATCAGATACAATTTTATAAAATTTGACATATTTTGACCTAATCAGGACTATTTCCAGGTCTGATCAGACCTGGACTTTGTTTTTCTCCGGGACCGCATTCATTTCTATACCTCTTAGAAAAAATGTCCAGGATCATCAACAGCGAAACAAAAATGATGCAAACTTATAGCTGACAGTTTAGTAGTTATCTAATTGTCGCGTTGAGATCTTGAGAATTGTACACAGTTGGTGTACAAAAGAATGAAAGGTTGTTGCGCCTGTTGCATAATTTGCGTGCACAGTCTTGGGTGTCGCGTTCGCAATCGGACATTAAATAAAGACGTGTTTTCGCGCGTACTTGTGTCTTCGGATCACGTTTGTTACCTCGCCTCTCTCTCGTGGATCGCGCGACACAATAAGATGTAGCGCCACTCAGATGCGCGGAATACTAATTTCGGCGGACAAAAGTATTTTCTGACTCATGGTTAAATTAAAACCGCCCGAGCGCACATCAATCTCTCATACCACACACTACTCGTACACATTTCTTTGTAAGTTTTGAAAACGCATCGCCTCTTGAAAGTGAAATATTAAAATGAAAAAAAAAATATAATTTGCCTGGATTATAAACTTATTTGAAGAAAATTGTTACAAGTCTGGAGGCTTTTACAAGTATTTTACACCAATTTTTTGTTTGTTCGTATAGATTTTGAAATGTTCAGTTTTATAAAGATAATGAAGACACGATGCACATTAATTGAACATTTGTTCGTTACAAAATGATCACATTTTTAATCCGGAGGAGCATTTCAATAGAACAGTTCCCATCAATAGTGATAATAATTAAGGAACAAAGATAAATTATTAAGCAACGAAAGTGCACTCTTAATTAGAAAGGGAATGAATGGCACGGTGAATCAATCAACCGATCGTTTGACGAGTTTGTCTTCCTGAAAAGGTCTAACTAATTTAATGCTACGTCAGTGGCGACGGTAATGGAACAGTTGACATTAATTTATATTCAATTTCGAGATTGCTTGCTGTTGTTTTTCGTTCGGCTAACATAGATTGGTTGCGACACGATAATCGCTCGGTAATGACGTTCTCGCAACAACGACGGAGACTGCCGCGTTTTTTTTCTTTATCTTTTTACATCAAGTGTATTACACGCGGAGGCTTCATTTGCTTGCGTGCATCGATCTACGATCGAGACAGACATCCAGACTCTTGCAAAACCCGACAAATTGTCGGTTCACTGCCGCGAGCTTGTTTTCTCATCTAGAAGAATGCTGCTTCCTCCAGGGACAAAGTAGATCAACCGTCAGTGACCTATTGAAATGTTGATCTGCAACTAACCGGACTTTACGTAACTCCGACGAACAATCCACTATTCTACATTTGACTATTACATCCTATCAATTTTATCTCCAACGTTAATTGCATAGTTTCGCATTCATTGACTTTCATCTGTTCCCTGCTTGTATTCCCTTGTTATTCTCCCTGGATTAGATAATGCTTCTCTGTTGGTCTAAAACCACCAAATGATATTTCATCTTATCTGAGTATATTATTTTATAAAATTTGCACAAAACGTAATTAGTTTTTGAAATAATGTTTCTTGGGTCGTTTTTAATTTATTTTTTCGAAGAAGTAAATAATTGTTGAAACGAAACCGCGCTGCGCCGAACGGGTAGAAACGCTCCGAGAGCCCAACACAACGTTCAAAATTAAAATTGTGTGAATTGCCATTGTTTACCATCGAGTGTATACACTTGCTGAGAAAGAAACATCCATTAGAGAGCAACAAAGAGTTATCGTCTGCATTGATCGACGAACGATCTTGACATTAAAGTCACCGCGATTGTTTGCAACGCCTTGATTTCTGATCCGCAGCTTTTCCCACCTCCAGGAAATTATATTGCGCGTCATCGACGCTTTTCGCTCGTCAGGACCACGGCCTTTCAATTAATCCCAGTCGTAATGGCACCGACCTTTTCAACGCAAACAATCGAAATAATATACCGCCGATGATACGTGCTCGATTGTAGTTTCATGTTAAAAATTTTGACTGAAAATATTGCTGAGTTATTTCGACTATTTTCAATCAGTATTCCATCCCGAACAATGGAAAATCAGCAGAGGATTTTCATTTTTCAATTCGATATATATCGATTTATATTTCGATATATCTCGATTTTCAGTTCGATATATATCGATTTATATTTCGATATATCTCGATTTTCAATTCGATATATATCGATTTATATTTCGATATATCTCGATTTTCAGTTCGATATATATCGATTTATATTTCGATATATCGACAGCCTAGAAAAAGAGTAACCGATGTGATGATCAAAATCATATGACATGTGCTGGTCTTCCGCTTCGGCCGTCCTCATTTTTATGATTTCATTTTGATATTAAATCGATAAAAAGTCATGTTATCTAGAATACGTTTGTGCTATACGTTGTCCAGAACCAACGGATAATTTAGGCAGTGACCGTATCGAGTGACGTGAGTCACGGTTTTCAGACGGTGCACTGCAGGACCTGGTTCAGCCCGAGCGACCATGCGTGACCCCATCCGGCGCAACACGTCGCCTATTCCTATACGGGAAACTGAAAATTTACGCGCCCACCCAGTATCGCGCAGACAGTCGCGCATGGTCTCTAATTAAACATACTACCATCACGTTCATTATCCCTGATGGCCAGCCTCCGATGACAGTTGTCTTGCAATTCAGTTAATTTTGTAAAGTCTATTTTGTAAAGAACAATTCAAGTCACTGCTCTGTCAAAACCCAAGCCCTAAAGTTTTGTCTCCAGAGAAATATATTTCCCGGTTGATATTTATTTTTGGATTTATCAAAAGAGATGAATAAATTTGACTACGAACGCGCGATATCGCGGAAAGGAAAATTTAGATTGGAAATGGGATTGTAAAGTGGATGACGTAACTGAGCGCTAATCGGAAACCCCAGCCATTGGGATGTCGCTTAATTAACATTAACATGCGGACCGCGTCAGATAAATTGAAAACTTTAACGACGCCCGTTTGTGTGTAATTGTAACACGTGTAATTATACGCCGACAGCTCGGTGCGGGTATTACGTTTGACTTTTAACGACGATGAAAAGACGATAGCATTTATGCCGCCGTCTTCTTGGTGTTGCGCGTTATACGTTTTCGCCGGATATATCTTTTGCAACTGGTCGGTTTTCCTGAAAGCTGGTTTTCCTCCTTGGCAATTGTATGTTAATCGTCTACGTCAAAATCTTCCCGTTCGAAAGAGCAATCACTTGGCCCGAGAACAATTGTAAACGCTACCCCGAAGTTTGAGTTTCGCACTGCCAACGACATGCAAAACCCTGGAGTCTGATTGACATTTCATGCAGACCAGATTGTATATTATCTCAATAACGGTTTTCTGTTCGAGCGATTCTTTTGTTACGAATTCTAAGGCACTTCTTTCTAATTTTATATACTGATAGCTGATAAATTGCGGATTATTCTCAACGTCTTATCTCTCCACGGGTCTGAGAAAATGCGTCTAACAATATTTACGACTTGTTTTGTTCCTGCGATATCTTCACTAACAATTAATCGTCATGTTTTTTTTTTTTTCAGATCTGGCTAATTTGAAAAAAAAAATAAACACGATTTAGAATTAGAAGAAAAAAGTAAATCAATGAATAATATTTTATGTAATCATTTATTGCTGATAGATGTCGTAATTTTTATCCAAACATATGAAAGTTTGAAAAAATATCTTATATGATCTGATGAAATATAAATCAAAAGTGAGTTGCGCTTGAATTTTCATTGACAGGTGCGACACCCAGTTCTAGCCATCAGTCACCGACTTTTTTTCTTCGCCTTCTCTCGTTCGAGAAACATTTCGCCACGGCTTCCCATAAAGGAACAAGCGCAAGCTGTCCGATAACAATAATAATGATGATAGGTGTCGCGAGAGACCACGCCGCGTGAATGCCGATCGTTTTGTGGCGCACGCGACAAGTTATCCCGAACGGGTTCGGATCATTCGCCTGCTGTGTATCCAATTTTCATGACTTCTCCGAAGCGACTGTCATGATGAGGAATTTGAACTGCTAACCGAACAAAGGCCTTTCACTTGTACACGGATATCGGTATACGCACGACCCACACACAACCGCCAATCAGACCACACGTGCCTCGCTGCATTCATTCACATCTCTCATTTAATCAATCTGCTTTTTATCTTTTTTTTTTCGTTTAGGAAATGGCTCTGAATAGAAAATCTAAACTGTTTCTGATGAGATAACCTCATTTATGGTAATCCTAGCTAGGACCAGATAAGGTATCCACATTAAAATTGTTTTTTTTTTTAATTGATAATGACTTTTTTCAAAATGTCAACAAATAATTTTTTTGATCATTCAACAAACGAGTTTGGGTTTTGATTTTGTTTCATTGTAACACTTGTGAAAAAGATTCCATATTAAAAATAATTGTGTCTAATCAGGCCAGAAATTTAAAGAATTGGGATTTTTTGAAATTACAAAAATGGAGTTATACGTTTTTGTCTCCAAGCAACTGATATGAATGACCAAAAATGAATGATCAGCTTCATCAATGGCTCGTTTTATTTGGAGCACTTGTTTCAGTCTGGAGTGTCTCAAGCGGAGAACCTTTCGGCGAGGCCGGACGGTGGTTGTCGGTCATGTTTGTTATATGGTAATTTATAAAAGTGATTAACAGCGTTGTTTCCCGTCGTAATGTGCATTGTAATACGATGGATTGCATTTTCATAGCCAACCGAAGGAACAATGATGTACCTCTCGTGGTTGTAATTTATTTTCTTATACCGTAAATAATTCCAAGCCTCAAAGTCATTCCCCCATTTTTTTGCCTTTGTGACAAACTAAATTTGCCCCGGCGTCACTCTCGGCAGAAAAATCATTTTGCTTAGTTTCAAAGGCTGAATTAGTCGCCTTCTTATAACGCACTTGCTTTGGCGCATTTTTTCCGGAGAAAACAGCACTCGTTTAATTTGGCTTAATGGCATGAAATTAAAATGCAATTTGGCACAATGTTGGGAAATGAAGATGGCTATAGTTTTTAAGTTTCACTTTTTTTTCCGGTACTCTTCGGATAAGGGGGAATAAAAATCTTGATTGAAACTCCGAATAAAAATGACATTAATGATAAGGGGGAGGGGGGGGGGGAGCGAAAACAAAAAACAACAGAGCAGAAAAAAACGTCCGACTCATTAAAGTTACAGGCATTAATGCATCTTGGAAAACGTCTTAATTCAAGTCGGCAGACTAATTGTGCCACGGCTGACATCATCATCCGTCAAAATTAACGACATTTCTCGCACCTTAACTACCGCCCTTGTTATTTTGCCCCGATGGGCATCAATTGGCGAACGTGAGAAAGCCCAAGTCATATCGTCGCGAAATCGTTAGGCCTGCGAGTTGATTGGCGGCTCTCAAAGGATGAACTTTTCTGCGCATTGAACCCCATCAATTTTGCGCCGGGGGTGATACGCGCAACAGATAAAGCCGGCGCGTTTTTCGCGTCGTTGCCGGTCGGAGAGTTGCCGGCTCGGCGGTTCTTTTTTTTTCTCCCTCTTCTGTTTTTTTTTTTCGTTCTCCAACTGCCATAGAAAAGAACTTTTTACATAGAATCTTATGTTTTAACCATCAGAACCTGTTTGATGATTGGATTTTATGAGTCGAGCCGCAGATGCGCAACTTTGTGCCGATCCAAACATTTCTTCTTTTTTCTTGATATTCTTTTCTCAACCTCCGCGCGTTCCTTTTCTTTTCGTTACGGAATTTCTTTTTTGCCGCACACCGCGCGCGTTACATTATACTTTTCGCAAAACGGAAGTAGACATTTGAATGGAATGCTCGCTCCTGCACCTTGTTCCAAGGCACGAACAAGATCAATTACCAATCGCGATTGAGAAATGATTGGTATGATGTGATAAGTCGAGCCAAATTGAAAAGAAATACTTCAATGAGAATTCGTCGAGGTTATTGATACGCGTGTACGCGAACGCAACAACATTCTTTCGTGGTAATTGTCAGGCCTGGGGAGGTAAATAACAATTTTTAATTCGCGTCAAATGTCTTAACCGAGTCAAAAGTTACTTTATCACAATTCAAATTAAATAACAACATTATGTTTTATCAGCGTGTCCATTTTGTTTTCAACTTTGTGAAAAAGAAGATCTTGTAGAACGAAAAGATACAATTGAAAAGTTTGACATGGTATTTGATGAAATATCGAGGAAATATTTTAATCGACATGTCGATTTATTTTTAATCCGAAAAAAAAGAAATTTTTTGCAACTAAAAAGATACAATTGAAAAATTTTGAATTCTATTTGACCAGTTCTGTCACTTTTTTTTCCTATTTCGAATACCTACAAGCTTGTGAGTGATAAAATCGCGAGAAATAAAATGTAAATGAGAAGTCTCGCGATTGGAATCGGGCAGTCGGGTGTGGAATTTTTTAATAGCTCACTTGTTGGCTTGATTTTGTTTCAGCAATGTCAGAATCTGACATCAGAGAATCAGAGATTGCAGGAAGCTTTGGCAGCGGCTCATGTTCCTCATGTTAAAGTGATCGACAACGTTTGCCTGCAGAGCCAGGTCGATACACTCCAATGGCAACTCAAACAGGTTTGTTATTTTATATTTCTAGTTCAAGAATTATTCCCTGAGAGCTTTATTGTCTTGGAACGAGAACAACGGGGCCGCGGCGCTCAATATTTGTCGCGAAAGTTTATTTTGTGGGAATTAGATTACAGTGTTAAGCACCTGACTTGGAAAAATTTAGATATGTAGGCCCGAAGCAATTACGCGACGCCCAATTTTTGTATCAGCAATTTTAATTTTAATGATTTCCGGCACAAAATGTTGACACGACAGTTAACGCTCGTTCTGAAATTAAAATGCGAAAAAAATAAAGAAGAAAAAGAAATTATTAATTATAGAGTTCAAATAAGAATGCTGGATTGCATTGTCATTTTTCGTTAACCGAAATGGCAACATGAAAAAAAAAACATTGTTCTTTTTCTTTATCTGATTAAATATTCGACGTTCATTTAGAAAGATATTGCTTTATTTGAACAGGCCACTTGTGTTTCGTCTTCAACATGAATTGTCATTTTTTTTCTCTCTCATCGACAAAAACAACCTGACCGCATATTTGTATAGGATGCTTGATAGTCTATAACAGTGGCTTCATTCATTTAAATGTCAGGCGCGTTAATCACGTTTTTTTTGCACTCAAAAAAATAGTTTATCTTGATAGATCTCCTCGAGCTGACATTTTCCATGTGCTCGTTTTAATTGCTGTTCAATCGTGATGTTCTGTTGATGTTTACAGAAGCAAGTATTCTGAAACAAAAAAGAAGCCGTGAACAAACAACAAATCATTTCAATCAACGACGATGTTTTATACCAAGTAGATTTTTCGAATCGTACTTGAATGTGAGAAAATTTTTAACTGGATGTAATTTTCTTGAAATTCTATAGATGGAATCAAACAGAATGATGTACCGATCCGTCATGGAGCAGGTGCTCCGATTCCTCGACCGAGCACAAAAGTCCCTGGCCCTCATCCACGAGAAGAACACCGTGAAGGAGAAGAATTCGCGGGTGCCACGAAGTCGCAGCGTACACGCGATGCACGAAACGTCCTCGTCGAGCTCGAGTTGCACGTCGTCGAACAATTCGCCGTTGCCCACCGGATCGCAGATGTCCGTTTCTGATTGTTCCCGATTCACCAGGGCGAAATCGGTGACACACATCTCGCCGCCTGGTGGTGGTTTGGGCATCAGGGAGTTCACATGGTCCGTGTTGCGTAGGAATGATCCGGCCCACTGCACGACACCTAGATTGAAAAAATTATCTAAGCACGAAGTCTCGACGTCGGAGGACCTCAATGAGAGCACTTACCAAGGACCTAAGCTGTCTGAAGTCAATCCTAACGATGTCCCACCAATCAAGCTGGCACAGGAAGCCTACAGGTTGGCATTTTCAAACGTCTCTTAGCTTGGGTCTAGTTGTATAGTTTCTGCAATAATTATTGTAACAGATATTTGTATGAACTGTAACAGATATCATGGACGGATTTATTAACTGCATTACAACTCGTTGAACAAACCATTTAAGAGTCTAATTGACCATGTCAAGCGGCTAACTTCTTTTCTTTTTGTGCAGTTGAATTCATTTTCTAATTTAAAACGAATAATACATCGCCGCAGGACTGGAACTCGATTGTTGCGATGGAACATTTTTTGAATGACATTTCATTTCTCTTTTCATTTTTGTTTTTCAGACTGATGCGAACCGTCCAATCGTTGCTGCTGATGCGCGAGCCCGATTTATCGAAAATGAGTTGCGAAAATTTACAGCTGAGCGACGACAAGAGTCTCAATGAGTCGCACGTCGATTTTGAAACCGGAAATTTCGCGAATTCGACGATCCTGCCTGACGTCGGCACTAATTGCTTCAGCTCGAGTCCGCGTTCCAACGTGCAGAACGAAACGCTGGATGAGATCGCGAAACGTGAATCGAGCCTGTGTTCGACGCCACCTGGCGCTCGAAATTCCATCGATTCGACGTCGCTTAATTCCGGCAGCAGCAAGGAAGACGAGGCGCACTCCAGCAGCAGTGGAAATGCGGTTCCTTTTGTGAAACAGACGTCCCATCTGGTCAACGGCAAGCGAATCAGGGACGGCACTGCAACTTGGCACCCGAAATCGAGAACCACCAACAGCGTTAGCAGCGTTGAGGATGAAAGCGGATTTTCGTCGCTGAGTTCTTTTCAAGAAGTACGTAATCTTGAAAAGAAAAAGAATTGAAATAACAATATGTTAAACTGTGATATTTGATAAATATTGAGAAATCGAATGATAGATTTGGAAAGGTTTTCCCAGTCGAACGACTTGTTTTAACAATAAATATTAATATTTTTTCAGTAAACAAAGAAAAGTAATGCGATAAGATTTAACGTTGCAAAACTTTCATATGAAGTAATGACGAAATGGAATAGAATTAGTGTTCACTTTCTAAAAACTTGCTTGAAACGGAAGGATGCATTTTGACCGTTATAGGGTTGGCAACGCTTATTAGATTAAACAAATATAGACTGCGTTTTCTTCAGTTTCAACATCTATTTGTTTTTGCACTATGATTTGAGTAATTTAATTCATAATGTTAGTCAATTTCTGATAAATGGCTATGAAAAAAAATGTTTTTATTGTATTATAAATTAAATTGATAATTGTTTGTGCGATTAGTTGAAACATTGAAATTTACTTAGTCGAATGTTAGCTGCTTGTACTTTGATTGTAAAAGGTATTCCTTTTTTGTTTAGGTCGGAATTCCCACGTCAAATACGACCCCTGGAACAATGGTATCGAAAGGGCTTCATACCGAAGTTGGCTTGCCCGAAGTTCCTCTCGAATCTGTACGTCATCGGCGTTGGTCGTCGACTCCTGCAGAATTTCGTACTTTATTTAAACGTCATAGCGGTAACTTCTCAAGCGCTACAACTACCTCGGAATCGTTAAGTGTATGGGTATAGATACCTATCCTTATTATGTATCGTACAAACTGTATTAGATCATGATATTTATTTCACATCTCTTAGGCATTTTGCAATCACGGTTGAAATCTCGTCAAGTCGAAACTCAAAATTGAGAGCTATACAAACTCTAAAAACAGTGATTAATTATTAATATCCAAAAGTTACCATTTTTTTTAGTTTCCTCAAGACATTGCAAAAAGTTGAAGATTTACGTTCTGTTAATCGCATACAATTCAAATTTTCGAACCAGTAGACAGAAAAAACTGAATGTACAACGATAAAGATGCGATTATTTTTCTATTCATGATTTCAGAGTCCATATTTGGCGTTAGATGTTTCATGCCTATTTTACACATGTTTATGTTGTCGAACGAATTGTGATATCAAGTGAACGTTAATTGTTATAAAGTGAAAATCACTATTCTTAAATTTATATTCGGTGAGGATATTTTCAGTTAAAAAAATTATTTCGCAAATGTTCTAATCGTGTCGTAATAAAGTTGAGTTAAAATTTCTTAATAAAAGAAGTGTTTTTTTTAGTCTGAGATTTTTAAAATAAAACGTAACTGGACGTTCATATGTAAACAAAATAATTTCAGAATTTGAACATGTATTATAAAAATATATAACGTATTCCGATGAGGTAGAAGAAACAAACTTTGAAATTCAAATGTAAGAATATTGATCAACTTACACGCGCGAAAATTTTGAGTATGTTTTGTGTTCGATCAAGCATTCACAATACCCAAGAATAAATAGTGACTCAAGTATGATATTTTTTTACAAGAAAATAATACGGATGAGTACAATTTTCTCATAGTTCTGGGTATTGTTCATGAAGCTTTAATTTCATAACTATACAAAAAATACATAACTTACAATTTATACTGCCTGAATAAAGTTCATATTTGTTCTATGCATTTTTGAAAAATTTATGTTGCATTTAATATATATTTTTTGTAGATTAAAAACTTGTAGTTTGAGCATTCTTTTTATTTCTATTTTTCACTGTATGCAAATCAAAATTATTCGTTATCACTTATAAGATTGTTGAATGGTATAAATGAGTTCGTTTCATTGTTTATATTATTCATACAAACTTTAAATGTCAAATAACTTTCGTTTTTTGATAAAAAAAAGTATAAAAAACTGTAAATAAATAACATTCGTAAGAATTTCATCGGCAGATGAAACTCGTAGCCATTTTAACTGCGTTAGTTTATCGGAACATACGCTTTCGAATACGTATGTATATTTAAAGTCAATTTTAGTATTCTTGCTTAAGTTATTTATGACTATCATAAAAGATTCTGCGAGGTCTTACATGCAAGAACAATGCAGACTCACGTGAATCCAAACACAATCAGGTACTTTAAATGTCAAAAACAAAACGATTCCGTTCCAATGCACTTGTTATCAGCCAAGGATCTTGGTCTATGACGTGTATAAATTATTGCAACGAATTCCTTCATATTTGCTCGCCATTTCGCTCAGCGAAAACTCGAGGCTTGTAAAGTGTTCGCGAAAACGTGTGTACTGTTGCGTTGGATTTTGTTCAAATTGTGTGCATTGTTCTCGTCGGTCGATCGCGCTCGGTAATGTATTATAATCCAAATGTTCGCTTCCTCGTCAATAGCACTTCTGTATATTCACAGAAAGAAATGTTTGCCGCGTCCATTGCATTTTTCAATTAAGCTTGATGTATTTTAATTATATAGTTTAAGTCAGCGTTAAACAGTTGCAATTGTGACAACGATGATGCGAAACAATTTGCAATGACTATTTTGTAACGACTCATGACTGAAAGAAATGTATGTGTATGTTCCAAGATGATCAACCTGTAAGTGTTGTATTTTATCAAACTTCTGAAGACGTTCGGCGAGAATTGTACCTATATGAAAATTGTATTACGCTAAATAATGCCGTTAGATTAATAGTTTTTATGAAAAATAAAAAATCAGTTAAACGAAAGGATAACTTACCTTTATTTGCCCTTCAATTTACAATTATTAGAAGTTATTCACTAATTAACACATTTAAAAAAATTAATTGGATTAAATTGTAAACGGAAGATGATTTTAGTTTATGGAAACACATTTTTTTATATCTTCACAGTACAACACTGGTTGCTAGTTTTTAGGTGCAAGATTTAAATCAAAGAATCAGAATTAACTTGCAAGAAATGCTGAGTGCAATGCAAAGACCATTCTTTTAACAATTGTTCTTGCAGACTAAATTGTTTGTCTACACATTTACAGTTTAAAAAGTAATTCTTTTCATTGTTTTGTCAATAAATAATGTTATATTTTATGACTGTAATCATTAAATAAATTCTTTTGTGAACCTGAGACTACAATCAATTTACTGTTTTCTATAAAATTGAAAGGAGAGAAAAGTATGACTTAACAGTTATACTGATATTATGAGAAGTAATGATAAAGTAACTATTGTTTCATTTCTCTAAATGTTAATTAATACCTTTGAAAAAACACTTACAGTTTATATTTAGTTTTCAAATCATAAACACCTAATTGTACGTTTTTTTATATATTTCTCAAAGCGAAATTGTTTAAAATATATAAACTTCTTATTAGTTGTTGAAAAATACATTTTAAAATAATTATAACATTTCTCAAAAGTGCTTTCCAATATTCTTTCTTCCATAAGTCAATTATTCATTGATGTACTGACATTGCAGAAATAAAGAACTATTTTTTAATTCACAAAAGGGTTCAAATGAGTCAAGGAAATTATCACATTTATACCTATATACATGGTACACCTTATTGTCAGATATAGGGAGTGTCTATTCGCACCGCAGAGTGCACGAGAGTGCATGAGAGTGTATGAGAGTGTATGAAAGAGTGCTTGAGAGTGTATGAGAGTGTACGAGAGTGCACAAGAGTGCATGAGAGTGCATGAGAGAGTGCACGAGAGAGTTTGTTATTTTTTGGTGACACTAAATAAGTTTTACAACTGAAACTTTTTTTCCACTAACAAATACATTGTAATTTACGGAAAAAAAGTTTTTTGACAACGATTTTTGTTCTATTTTTGTTATTTTTTTCTGACAATGAACAATTTTACGAACGACAAATTTATTAGAATATAACTTCATTGTCGTCGAATCATAAAAAAACAATTTTTTTTAATTTTTTTAACTTCAATATAGTTTTTTCCCCCACTAACGAATACGTTGCAATTTACAGAAAAAAGTTTTTTGGCGACGATTTTTGTTTTATTTTTGTTATTTTTTTCTGACAATGAACAACTTTTACAAATGATATATTTATTCAAACAATAACTTCATATATACCTAGTTTTGGTTATTTTTGTTATTTATTTATATTAACTAGAATTTTACAATAAAATAATTTATGGGACCCGTTTGTTTGTAAATATTTAATAAGTATTTAGTTTTATGCGAAATTACTAATTTTGAAAAGATTTGTGCTATTTTAGTTATTTTTCATGCAAAGAATAAATTTTTAAACATAAACTTATCCACGCTCTTTCGTGCACTCTCTTATGCACTCTCTCGTGCACTCTCTCATGCACTTCCTCATGCACTCTCGTGCACTCTCTCATGCACTCCCGTGCACTCTCATGCACTCCCGTGCACTCTCATGCACTCTCGTGCACTCTCATGCACTCTGCGGTGCGATTAGCTTCGTCCTCAGATATAATAACGTTAGTCACGTCAGTCATGTGCATTTTGAAATGGAAGCTAATTTAAATGTCCAAGCTTTTTCAACGTTCGTAAATACGTTATGTGTGATAAAAAAATATTTCTAATGAAATAGTCTTCAACAAAATGAAAAAATTAGGGTTATATATACATCACATACTTTACCGCTTTTCTTATAAAATTTTCAATTTTTTATATTAAAATATTAATCATTCTATAATTTTAATTTCACTCATATATTTTTTATTGCTGATTTATTTAGTTCTCATGGAGGCCATAAAGGTCAGATACGTGTACGATATTTGTATGACCTGAAAATTTCAAAAATCAGTTCAACCTTTAAATAGTTTCGATTTGCCAAAAGTCGTAATGTAAAAATTACTTTTGTGTAATATTGTAAAGACATTTTAACAATCCCATATGCTGACACCTCACAAGGAATGCTGCACCTGCACTGAATTATGTTCAATGTTCTGCGGGTATAGATGTCCCATTTTAACCATGGAGAATGGTAACTAACATGAAAATAATAAAAACTGACGAATTGTCGATAATAAATTTCATGAGTAACAAAATTATCATTTACCAATTTTGAACCAATGCTTTACTCATCTGCACAATTTCTTCTGATATATACGAGATCATAAAAATTACTATCATCAGGCTGACAAACATTGGCAGAACTGGAAGAATTTTTTCTATGTGCTCGATGTTCACATTAATCTGAAAAATGTAATTTCACGATTTTACTTTTTAATTTGCATCCTTGTTGGTACAAGTGAAGAAATATTAAAACAATCTTACGGTATAAACGGCAATCGTAACAGTTGATACATTCAATACAATTCCCATCAACAAAGTATCTTTTGCCATTTCGTTCATATGAAAAAAAAATCTGCAGTGGGCCGACCATGCAAATCGTCTTTGAATGCTTTTTTTTATTTGTTATAACAAATGTTTACTTACCGCAGAGAATCGGCATGGAACTTAACAAATCGTTTCAATGTTTTTTTCCCATCTAAAAGATTATCTGTGTGCTGGGTAATGTCTTTAGTAATAATGGACCTTTAATAGATGAACGTTTGAACAACGAATAAATTGCGCTTGTTAAAAATTTTCGATTTGAATCGATGATTATGATAATTTCAAAATAATCAGAATGATATGCCTCCAGTACCAAAATGATAACTACTTTGTGTATTTCTTGGATGCGTTTTGAAGATTCACAACGACATCCATCAATTTATGAAAACATTTCAGTGGAATCCGAACCAAAGACAGTGTTTTCAAAGCTGCATATTTATGTTAATTGCGCATAAACAACTTGAAAAACACAATCTCAGGCTAAGTGAGAGTTACAAACAATGTCCCATGTCGGTTTGTAAATTACTGTGTATCTGTTCGAACACCGCTCGAAATGAGTTCTTATGATCTTGGATGGTAAAATCTAAATCGGCAAGTATGTCAAAGTTTCGGTTGTAAAAGAGATAAACAATGATTTACATCCAACTTGCTATTCTATTTGTAAGAGTTGTTGGCAAAATTTATCTGATACTAAGCAAATTTATGTCTTACCGTAGAATGCTGAACCTGGCAAATAAATGATACATAATAATAAAACATAGACCCAGGAACAGTTGAAATCCAAAGACGAACTGAAAGGCCGCGCATGTATAGACGAACTTTTCTGCGTAAAAGTCGTACTTTGTATGATAGAGAACTTCAAATTTCATCAAATAAAAGTCATTGATCGCGAGGTGATTGGACGTTATTACTTCGTACAACAGTGGTGGCGTGGATGCGATCAAACTTACGAACAACATTGAATTTCCAGCAACTGGAAGAAAAAGGTCGGACTTCAAAATTTTGTTCCAAAGCATTTGTCTAGTGAAAGAAATTGCATGCCTCCTATGTACGATATTAGAAGTCGCGGCTGATCTGCCATATCGTGTAAAATTTGTCGTTCTTCCGGATCAGTGGTAACCTGCCACAAGAACTGTATGTCTGTCAGAGCTATGGTACACTTACAAAATTATACATTTCATTATTCACTCTCTTCTAATTATAATGACGATGGTTTAAAACATGAGAAAATAAAATTTGGCTTGACATTACATGATGCCTGACAGACACACCAAGGATCGCTGAGAAAAAAAGAAACAAGACGCCCGACCACACTAAACAAGAAACAAGCTCGTCCAGATCATCCAAAAAGTGGAGAGCATATTTGATCTGAAACAAAAGCGGTATTACCATGATTAGTGTCAAAATGAAAGCATCGGATTGACGAGTGTACAAAAACATCACCTGGCACGAAAACACCATCAGCTCCAAGACTCTGTATATACAAAAATAGACCCACCTCCGAAAGCTCATTTTTGGCGATGGGTGAAACCAAAGACCCAGAATATTACCCAGCGTTTTAATGTAATAATAATAACAAGTGTTGAAGATATCTGTATTGCACTGTCGATTTAATTCTACGTTGTTATAATTGTTCACGTTCAGGTGTTTTAAGTGGAACCCGTAAATTTTCATTTTGGTTCTATAAAAATATCTTCCTTTGTATTGCAACTGCGAAGGGAATGCAAGTTATGGTCTGTTCATTATTCGGTCTCGTACTGGATGCCTCCGATAGAAATAACTTTGTGAAGAAAAGAAAATTACTCGAACGTTATTGAATTATTTATTTTGATGGACGTTTGAACAATAATAAGTCATTAGTTTAATTCACGTCGGTTACTTTAAAAATAAAAGATAAAAATTATAGAATAAAATTCAGCTTGATATAACTTTGTCAAAGAAAGAATAAGGAGTTGTGAATTATTAACGCGGATAGAAACTTTTCATCAGGAATGTTAAAAAAGAATGCTCGCGGTCGGCGGCGTGGTATACCACTCAAGTTTGAATATCGTTGAACAAGTTTTCTCAAATTTATAATGTGAGTTAAACGCGCGCAAATGCCGCGCTATTGATTAGCATATTTTTATCCGAAAGGTTTGGGTGGTACGTTTTTACCTAATGCCATTATCGTGTTCTCTCACGAGATTTTTTATAAATGATTGTAGAAATTTATAGCAAACATCAATAAAACTATTTATTATACAATTATTTCAGCGCGTAAGTAAAGTAAATTATATACAAGTCGTGGAAAAATGTATGCACAATATCTTTTTTTTTATAAATGGTCGCACAAATGTGAAGCGATATGAAAAAACGAATATGGCGCATACCGCTGCGGCGAAGTAATTAATTTGGAATGTAAAGGTAAGAATTTATGCCTTTTTGATGTGGATTAATTACTGTTCACGATTTCAGATATTATTAAATGTGAGATTAAATACCCGCTAACATTTTAAGTCGTAATAATACGAGCTTAGATCTCTGTTAGTAACAGTTAGAGCAAATTTCAACGAAATCAGGAATTGTTCATTTTGCGTAATGCGAGTTCAAGTCTGCGCGTTAGTTAAGTTTTATCTTTTTGAAATTGTTTGAATACTGTAAATGTTATAGCTGAATCGTGTTTAAATGGACGATTTCAATCTTCCATAATGATTTCTATAAAGTCAAGAGTCGTGCATTCAATAATAATTTCTTATTTGGTATATTTATTTTTATTTTGTACAATGGGTTGTAGTTATCTAGGTGCAGTTGCCTACACTTGAAAAGTCTTTTCGCCGTAAAACAGGTTTCCATTTTGACAAAAATTCATGAGATAAACGTGTTTCGACTTAAAAGTGTCTGATGCTTTATCACAAAATGATACCGTTTTTAATCAAAAAACGGAATATTATTTTTCCAAACAAATAAATAAATATAGAAATAAATACACGGATAAAACAGTTATATAAAAATCTGAACATTGAACAAAATGAAATTTATTGAACTGTTCATTAAATGATGTACAAGTCGACGATGTACAATTTCAAAACGTTTTGTTGATACTTTATTACAAATTAATTTTTTTATAAATAGTTCAATAATTTTGACTGTACAAAAAATTCTAATTTGAATTCGGTCTTTACTGTAAAAGTTCAGTAATTTCTTAAGAAAATGTTTATGTGTAATAAATAATTGATAAATAAACGATGATGAATAATAACTTTTGCATTTCGAAAATTATGAATAATTGTTTAAGGAAACTGAAGGTTCAAATCATCGTTAAATTTGAAAAATGAAAAGCATCCAGAATTAAATTACTCAGAAGCTAAAAGGTGAAAAATTCTAAAGAAATCATGAATTATTATTTCAACTCATATACTCATATACAAACGTGTTCCCTAAATTCCAATCTTGAAACATCGATTTGAGTGACTTTCTATATACCTCATTTACTCAGATGAAAATAAAGATTGAAAATTAAATGTCCTACTCAAAATTTGAATATTTTCTGGCAAACAAAATACATTTCAAGAAACCAACATTTTTTAGCACTTTTGATGCAATTTTTTAGCGCACATGATAAACTTATATAAAGCAAAATTAGTGCTTTTGATATTCACTGATAAATCTACACTATGGTAAAATCCAAAAATAAGAAAAAATTCTCGTTCACTTTTACCCCACCTGTCAACATTACCCAGAATCTTGCTATTAATTTTTACAAATTGGAATACATCAAATAATCAAAATAATAAAGTCATAAAAAAAAACTTTTTCTTTTTTTCCTCTCAACAATTTTTTCTCAAAAAAAAAAAATCATTTTTTTTTTCAAAAAAAATTTTTTTTTGCAAATACGTCGGTGCATTACCGGCGACCAATATGATATCGATCGAACGGCCTTGCAATTACCGTCAGCAAGTGCACGGTTGCAGTTTGTCGGTGCACTGAGACGATGGCGCCAGTATTAAAGGTCAACTTCCGTAGATTGATTTTCAAAAGCGCAGAGTGCACGAGTGTCGGGCACTCTGTCCCGTGTTATTTTAATGTGGCACAGCGCGCTCGGCGGTGTTGGCTATACACGTGTACGTGGGTGACTCGAAAAGTCGACTTGGCGGTGGAGGGGGAGGACGTTGCAGCGACGGTTCGAACCGAGACGTGAAACCACGAAAGAAGACAAGCACGAAAGCCGAGCCCGTCGGGTGGTTCGGACCGAGTGACAAGTCAAGAGTGAAAGCTCGGCCCCGCGAGCCCTGTCCCGGGTGACAAACAAGTTCGCGAATCATCCGGCACGTTGTGCTGTTCGTGTGCGTGTGTGCGTGATTCGTCGTCTCGCTCGCTCTCGCGCTGCGTGAAATGAGCGACAAGGACCGATCCTCTCCCACCCTCATTGAAAACAGCCTCAAGTCGCTACTCGACCAACCCAGTGTTTTTCCGTTAATCGGTAAGTAAAATTTGGCAAAAAAAATTTGCGTTCGATCGGCCAACACTGTCGTGCACCAACGACGAGCGCGCCGCATTGGTACCAAAAGTCAAAGGTCATCGAGCGCCGCCAGTTGGTACCAGCACCCCAGATCTATTCAACCGGACCAAGAACAGTTCGCTCGTTCGCCGGTCGCAAGTCATCTGACGTCCTTTGCTTTGCGACCCGACGCGTGACCTTCGCCGGGGTCAACGCGGAGGGCCCGCCAATTAGGACCTACGACAAACTTTTCGTTCGCCAGGACACACAACGAGTTGCGCCGGCGCCCGCTTAACCTCATTCGAACCACGTGATACCGCATCAATGATACTAACCTCACCTCCGCGATTCGATCAAGACTCAGCACACATTTGCCAGCTTCTTATTTTGTGCAAAAACGACCGACAGTTTGACAACAATCTTGAAATCATTTTGCTTTTCACGCTCTTGCCCATTTAACATTCGGCCGAGTTTCGCATGACCTTAGGTATCAACTTGGTTTAAAAAAAAACTTGACCATCCGAAGAGTAACTTCGAGACAGATGATTTTGAATGATTAGCAACCGCGCTTTTTCGTTTGTTGAAAGAAATAAGCGCGAACTTGGTTTTATTGATCAACCATCGGGGATTTGAATTAAACATATGATCGGCCGAACAAAAGCTGAACAAAGGTCTTAGTGGATTTGGATTCCATTCAAGACTTCCCTATGTCCGAGCAGGTACTATTTTCGGAACCGGAGGAACGGATAGGAATTACCTTATTCAACTGAGATTTAGCATCAGTAGTGGCACTTTGTGACATTTTGTATTTTTTCCGATCCCTGACGACTTGATGCGAATTTTTGCAAAGTTCTGTCTGTCGGTCTTATAAGAACCGATAGAATTTGTTATGTCGCGCGAAAGCCGAGAGTCCGTTATTCTACATTCCTTCTACGAAGTGTAAAACAATTCCAGACGTAAATATGTATTTCTGTAATGATTAGAAATGATAAGAGGCGAATGCGAGATTCTTATCACGAGGATCGTTGTTGGGCCATTCTTATCGAGTTCTCAGCGGTTATCTCTCAAGTAAGGTTTCCAACCCGGCTTATCGAAAATGCTCGCAAGTAACACCCGCGCGCAGATGTAACGAATGCATTTATGTCGTGTGTATATTTGCAACCGTGTTACTTCGCCACTTTATATCTATCGATCAAATCCACTGACATCATCTTTTGCTATCCATATCTAAACCTTATATCTTCCTGCAAAAAAATCTTCTAAGATAAAAATAAACATCCCATGCAAACACTGCAAAAAATATGTTTCAAATTAAAACATCTCAGGGTACATTTTTAAAACACTTGCCAAACGTTTTAATCTATTAGGTTGTTTTCGAGTTTTTTATTTTGAAACGCCTAACCTGAAAATGTATAACTGAATGTATAACTTCTAAGGGTTTAAATCTCTCAAAACGTTTTATTTTAAAACGTTTCCTGTAAAACACTTCTGAAATAAAACAGGAAAGCCATTCAAGCACCAAGTATGTGTTTTTTATTTTATTTTAAAACACATCGACCGAAGAATGTTTTGCAGTGAATATAAGCATATATAACGCATATATGCAGTAATATAAGCTTTCATATATGCATCATATATAAACCCATATATGCATCATACATTTTTGCTTGGAATGTTACATATATGGTTGCGATATATGACGCACACATTTTTATATATGGACCAGACGAAACAATCATAGACGCATGTCTGTATTTTGACGGCGCGATATGCTCGCTTTGATATGTATTTAAAAATAGAGCGTGTGGAAGAAAAAAATGTTTCGAACGGAAGTGCATCATAGAACTTTTCGCAGCTGCGAGAAGATGGAACGAGTTCAAAACTTCGCATCACAAGAGTCAATATAATCTTTTGGATGTAAACAAAAAGGAAATGCAAATCGCGACTGTGATCGCGTGCAAACAGCTGAACGATGCACCAAAACAGTTTACAGTCTCTCACACTGACGATCCTAAACGACGAGTAGAAGGGAATGTGATGGTAATCCGAGAAAGGAGACATCATTTTCATGGATGTAATAAACTCGAGCGCGTATAATTGGAAGAATTGGACAATAGGCCCGCGTTAGAGTCCTCTGCCCTACGATTATATCGATCGGCACAAATACCCCGGACTGACGTATGTTGCAGAATTGCAGTTGCAGCCGTCATTACAATGTTTTGGCCCTCTAAACCCTCCCCCTAGTGGTTGCTCTCGTTATACGGTTACACTGGCCGCTTGATTCTTTAATGAATTTGATCCCTCGGTCGAGAGTGCATACAATCGAAATTGGAAGCTATTTAACTTTTTTTGTGTTTTCGTTCGTTCAAAGATAAAACTCCTCATTAAGAGAAATGTCGGTCAATTAAAACATCATTCCTTATCGGCGGGAAGACTAATTGATAAACAATAATAAATAATCGTGCGATAATTATTGTCGACTGCTTCCATTTCAGTTTTATAATTTTTTCAAAATAATTCAACCCAAACGAAATGTATTACAGGATAGATATACATCCATATCTTTCATATTTTTTCAAAATATCAGTACTAATAAAATTGTTTATAGTTGCGAGATTGAATGCAAAATTATATATGCACAGTTGTAAATAAAAAAGAAGAAAAATAATAAAAAACAATTTGTTTTCGCACGTGTCAGGAGCGATAATAAAAAGGATTTATGTACGCCGTGCACGAATTGTTTGTATTATTTTATGCATATGAATTCATCGTCGTATTCTTTTCTTCGGACACGCTCGTTGTAAACCATTGTCGTTCATTTCGCACGTTCGTCTCGTTACATTGGTTACTCTATTATCACAATTGTTATTTGAAATCTTATAATTTTTCAAACGCCACATCTAATTTCAATGAGAAAAGAATTTTATTAGAGTTACAATGCAGGCAACCGTTTCGCTTCGTTAGAAAAATAAAACGAAAATGATTAACGAAAAAAAAAAAAAAAAAAAAAATTGCAAGACATACAGACGAAGCAACAAGAAGTGCGAATGTAAGTATTTTAATGTTACCGTAAGAGAGCAAAGATTAATTGACATACACGACTCGAGGACGAATGTAGCAACGTTTTAATGAAACACGACAAAAACGAAAGTTGGGGAAAAAATAATAATGATAATAATAAATAACAATTTTTGTATGTCATATATATTTCGCTCGAATTTTCGTCAATTTTGACCTGGCCGTTTATTGTTCAAATGCGTCTGGGAAACTCGACGACCATTTTTCGATTGCTAGTTCGTTTCTCACTTTTGGTTTGCCTGACAAAATAATATTACGCGGCGTGAAATTGGCAATGACCCAAAATAATAGGACATGATTTGTTTAGGAGAAAAATTAAAGCGATTAATCTTCTCGCTCATGGTTATTTATGTTGAATCGAAAAATTTATTCCAGCCAAATGCTCCGAGCTGATAGAGCGACAAGATCGTCGAAGGTTCGAATGAGTTCGCAAGAATTTTAATATGTCTCGCGCCTCTTCGTTGAAAAACTTTTCTAGCTGTGCCCTGCTAACAAATGAGCCAAACGCCGCTTTGCACCGGAGAAATTCGCTTAGCATTTAGCACCGTCGTGCGTTCAGTTCTGCAAACTGAATTTGTATACACCTGCAAGGCTATATTTTTTTCTGTTTAAATTTTCATTCACAACTTTTTCATATGTAGTTCTGTATTCTATCAAAACTATATGCGATATTTAACAAAGGTAAAATTTCATTATATTTGAACGCAGGCATTTAGAATTAATCAATGAAAAACGAGAATTAAAATAATATCTGTCACTTGGTTTTGCTAAGTAGATGAAAATCAAGGTCGACCTCGTTGTCGATGACCCTTTGCGTCATCGTCGACGACCCCGACGATAAAGCAAGAGTTGCCGGCTGTCGTCACGATTACGACACGACGCGTGACGAAATTACTCTCTCGCTGTAATTTTTTTCTCTCGTGATTTGTACTTTTGTTTCGATTTCGACAAAGTTTCTTGGGTTCCGACTGTCGTTCATCCCGAGCACGAAACAATATAAAATTCCAAAACTTTTGTCATTTATGTTTCACGAACGCGAGTGACGAGTCGCCGAACTTGCTCCAGTTTCAAAACATACTTGCAAATTAATGAGGGATCTTGTTTTCTGGTATAGATATAACCGCTGTACGAAATCGATCGTAATCAAATCTTTTTTATCTTCGAGTAATTGTTTCAGGTCGAATCACGTTATTTCTGTGGCTGTGAGGAAAAACCAGTTAAATACCAATTGAAAACATTAAAAAATAAAACTTTGAACATTTTTTTAAAACAAAATTAAGTTTAAAAATAATGTTGAAACTTGTGAATTATAGTTTTTTGATCCCCATAGCAACACTTTTTTGAGTTCATCTTATAGAAGTAGATGAAAAAAGCAACGTAAAATATTTTTTTAACTTAAGTGTAAAAAACAGTTAAGTGCACTTAACTGGTTTTTCCTCACAGCCACATATTTATTTAGAGACAAGTGTCGCGCTACAAGTTACCAATTGAATTTCCACTTTATTAACAGGATAGAAAATGTTACCGTTTACACCGTTTTAATTCATTGACAATTTTTCAACGCGTGGTTTGTATCATCAAATTCAATCTCAGCGCTCATTTTTTCCTCAACGGAGAGCTCTGATCAAATTCAAATAAAGTCATGCGTTGCTGCAGACAAAATAAATTAAATTCTCTGATATCCGGTGAAACATGAAAGATATGGATGTATATCTATACTGTAATACATACAAAAGATCGAGTTCGAGGGGCGCGGCACGTGTCCGAGAGATGTGCAAGCAAAATCGATGTCGAGAAAAAAAGAGGCTTTTGGCAAAAAAATGTCGAAGCTCGCTTATACATAAATGTGCAACAAAGAGGAATTTTGCTTTTACGTGAAATTCAGACTTGAATCAAACAAACATTTTAAAAATTTAAATTTAAGAGAAATTTAAATTAGATGAAATTTAAACTTGAATCAATAAGCAAACATTTTAAAATAATTTGAAATTATGGGGGAGATTATCAAATTCTTTTTAATTTAATTTTTTTTTCTATTTTTATTGTTAATGCAAATTATTTTTAATTTTGATGATTATGATGATTTACGGTCATTTTAAATTGTCCCTCATCTACCGAAGCGTGATTCATTTTTCTTCGATTAAATCTTGTCGCTCATCACACTCAAGTTGCCTAAGCCGAATTTCGATACTATGAAACGCACCCATTTGCATGAAATTTCGTAGATTTTCAATCGACAGTAAGATAATTAAAGAATAATTTTAAAATTATTAATTAATAAAAAAAATTACGATAAGTATTATTGTTCTTTATGTACTATATTATGAATGTCATTATTTTTCTATTTTTTTTATAATTTCACATACAATTAAACATCTCTCATTTTATTAAATTATTTAGGTACAACAGATTTTCCAATTTCAATTTTGAGCAAAAAATTTCGACCAAAATTATATTTAACATCTTAATCCTCAGGCATGTCCACGTATAGCACACTGTTCTCGTTGAAAATTCAAATGTCTCGTAAAATTCAGAGTGCTTTACGTTATTGTATTTGTTATCATGTATTTACATTTTCAATAAGCTTTGGCATTTTATTGAAAACTGTGATAGTCCAAGTTAGTTCATTTATGAAAATTCAGACTAAAAAATTTTTAGAAACTCACTAAAATGCGACAAAAAAATGTTAAAAAATAAGAAGCAATTAAAATAAAAAATGCAACACTTAGATCCCTGCAGTTGATCAAAAGTTTTTTGATCGACGGCGTCGTTTGATGTTTGCAAATTTCAAAGGTGATTAAAATTGACAGTCAGATTTGGGACGAATGAGCGAGCGTTTGATGAATTTCAACATGTGATGGTGGTTAGGGGATACATGGTGCTGTATCACGGATTGAGTTGCGTCGAAAATCACGTACAGCACCAACGGCAGTAGGCCCATCGTCGGCGGTTGGCCTCCGCGCCAACCACATCCCGGTTTTCGTGGACAACTGCCAAAACTCTCGTATGCCAGGTTTCGACATACCTGGTCGACATGGATATTTTCGGGCTTTAACGCGCTACACCGTGGACGCTTTCTCGCGGACACCACTCCGTCCGTCTTTTCATCTGCCATACGCTAAAAATTGCGTTTGCAATTTTAGTTTACCGTTTGATTTACGACATTTATTTCTCCAACTTCGTAAAGCCATTTACAGTTGCAAGCTACTTAGAAAGCTGCCACTATTTTTCACTGAGCAGTAAAAATGTTCAAGTTTTTGGGTTAAAAGAAAAACACCCCTCCGCTCATCTTTTTTTTGGTCACAGAGTTTGAAACGCGAGATTGACAATTATTTTGAAATTCTATTTGAAGACAAATCTATGAGCTTGGCAGCTTGCGACGCGCGGTCGATATAGTTTCATCTTTGGATTTGCCAACAGAACGTGCTGAGGAAGATAGGGATGTGTCTTTTAAATGACTAATATAAAAAGTACAAGTTTCACGTCAGTATGAAATTTTTGTGATGAAATGTCACTCAATAGTTGGGCCAACAATGTAACTTTTCCGCTCGGCGTTTAAATATATAAAATATAAATTCAACGTTGTTATACCCGCGTTAACATCAGAACCACGGTTTTTTATGTTACCTTACAAAAGGTCAGCGTTATTTATTGTTTTATTATTCTTTTTTTTTTGCAGAACATGTTTTATCTTTTTGATGCGACTTTTATTTCTTAGTGGAAAATTAATATATTTACAATAATAGATAAGGAAAATCGCAGTCATTTATTTTGAGGTTTTTAGAGCTGTTACCATTAAAATTTAACGTCTGTTTACCGAGGAGTTTTGCAAGTTATCTTATCTAACTCTAAGTTGTGTGTAAGAGATAGGATTATGTCTCGAAACATTTGAAACGTGGATTATTCTGTATGCTAGAAAGTGTGTGCCATCGGTTGAAGAGCGTCTCAGTAATTTGCTCTAATTTAAAAACATTAATTTTGTCAATTGTCGGTACACAATATTCCTAATCATCTCCCTTTGTCATTCTTTTTTTGTTTCATCGACAAAACGGTTACAATTTGTGTCAACTGTGTGAACATTTGTAAGCTCATTATTATTTATCGTTTCAACGAATTATAACTGAAAATTTTTTTTCATTGACCGGCTGATAAAAATTCTACTAATCGTTCGAAGATAAGTTATTTTCCAATCGGCACGGGACAGTTTTTTTATACCCATCAAAAGTCAACTCTTGTGCATATAAATGTTTGAAGAAGAGAAAAAAAATATTCATTTGAAATGTAAACAAGCGCTTAATCTTTAATATGTGAATCAAAATTTTAAACTTTAAACTTTGAAATTGTGAACGAAAAATTTAACTCGAATTATGATATGTATCCTTTATATAAATGTTTCATCAAGGAATATAGAATTAGTTACAAATAACGAGGTTTCAAAAACACAATAATTTTTTTTTCTCGTTTCAACAAGCCCGTAATAATTCGTAATGAGATATTATTAAATGCTTGTCGCGTGAGCGAACCGGTGGCACCGGGCGTTAACAATTATTATAAAAGAAGCCGACTGATTTACGTCGCCTCGCATTTCTGGGTATGCTTAAGCTTATACGGGTAACAAACTTTTTCTGCCCGATTATAACAGTCAGATCCACCTCAGAGAATCAACCTACTTCATAATTATATACAAATTTACGTTACATATTATAAAAAAAAGAAATACGAAACATTTTTATTTTTCTTACAAATTTTATGTATCAGATATTTCGAGACAGAAATGAGCGGAACTGACAAACAGATGGAAATCAGAAAAGATATTTTTTTTAATCTACATCGACATTGTTTTTGCGAATCATATTTAAGGTAATTTGGATGCAAAAAATAGTGCGTGAAAAAAAAAACACGACAATAATTTGCACGGTTCATGAATATTTTGAAACCGTCATGTACGCGACATGAATACCTGGTGCAAAGAACTGAGAGTACGCCGGTTAATGTAATTGAACGGATCGTACAAGCAGGTGTGGGTCGTAGCCAGAAGCCTTTGGTCGCCGTAAGAAATATGGCTTCTGTCACAAGGTTGCTGAGATTCGTCAGAAAACGGTTCAGATCGCTCAATGTTCTCGTTGCTTTGCAAGATCAAAATAAACCTGCATCTTGATTCATGAAATTATCCCGAGGGTTCAGTTGTCCTTTGATGAAACCTATAAATGTCTTGTTTGTGACAAATTTTTCAACTGTTCCACGTCATTGTATTATCATTGTTAAAACATTATAAAATGTATATAAATTGATAAAATTCAAAATAGTTGAAAAACATTTACGGAATAAGACCTTGTAAAAAGTATAATGTTTTTAGACATGCTGACATAGGGATATGACCTTAAAAAAGATCACCTAATATCATATTACTCTTAAACTAAAATGAAATTGCAATGAAAGGTATGGATGTAAGATTCATTTTTGCGTCTTCCAAAACATAAATTCACATCTGTCATATTGAAACGTAAAGTCCAACAATTCACTATCGTCTATTTCTGTGCCACTCCTTGAAAGATAAATGGAAATACCGAAGGTTAATTTTGGGAACTTGTTTTTGTAGTTTTCGGTCGATCTATATATTTGTATTCAAAAGTAGTTAGAAACGTAACTTTTCATTGATTGTGAATGGCTGAAAATAAAACAAGCTGATGAAAATACGAACGATCATATTTTCCCCAATTTCAATACGATGGTTTTCAAATAGATTGTGGATTTTTGCTTTCGATCATCAGTGTCATGTCGTATATCATTCTTTTCCGTCTGGTTAAAAATACTCGATTTAATTGCGTCAATTATGATTTACTGCGAAGGAAATTTGTCCGAGTATAAGAAAATAAAATGTTCGTGATAAAATTTATAAATCAAAATGCCGAGAAAACATTATTGGAGAAAGTCTTAATTGTGATAATGTAATCGCAAAATAAAAATACTAGCTTGTATAATTGACAGGCACTGGTTATCCGGTCTAACAAACTAGTGTTCAGGCAAGTTTCGTGAAGTGTCACAATGTAGAGACACGTGAGCTACCGAAACGTGATTTAGTTGGATCGCTCAGTGCGGAGGCAGCGAAGCGAGCCGGCAACGGCAGAACAGCTCACTGACGTCGATATTAATAATATAAAACTTAGTCGAAACTAGAGAAATGTGCGTTAACTGACTAGTTAAGAGTGGTTAGAGTTGCTAGGCGGAGCACGTACGTCACGTGGTCGAGTGCATGCGTATGCGTTCGCATCATTAGCGAGACTATCATTAGCCGACAAGGCCGCTGCTTCAGTTCAGTCGCGTTGTTCCACGCAGGGCCGGACGATTTTATGATTTGAACTGTCGTTTGTCCAGCACTTAAAGCTCCTACTGTTCTATGAACTTGCACCCCAACTGTTTAACTCACATTTGCTAAAGAGTCCCAAGATTTATAGGCTTTTCCTCCGTTGAAAGTTCAATTAAAATTTATTATGTATGAATAAAAATCATTTTTATTCATTTATTCAATTAAAAAAAAACAGAGTTGAAATTATTTTTGAACATTTTTCTAAAGATGGTCTGATTTTTCAAAATATAATTTTTGTGTAAGCCAGAAACATTTTCACACTGAAATAAACATTGTATTTTTAAAATTATATAAAGCACTCAAGTTAATTATTTCGTTGTTAGAAAAAAAGAACTGGAAAAACAAAAATAAGTTACTCTAAAATTCGAGATTTATTTTTTGACTCGCTTCTAGTCATTAATTAGAAACCAAGGATGAATGAGATAAACGAATTTTGAAACTTTGTTGTATTTAAAAAAAAAATTATAGTGGTAATTAAAAACACTCTGCTATTAATTCAAGTTTAATGTTGTTCGTTTTTTGTATCATAATGAGCCCTCGATAAAGAAGAGCAGATATTCATATTATAAATATTCATATGCGAAAGGATTACTTGAATTCGCCTAGGTATGAATACAAATTAATCCAAAATGCTATTACTTCAGGCGGGATACAAAATTCGTATTTATAATTGCCATTAATGGTGTTTGGCGTAATGGAATTCACGTCGCTAATCTCTAGCAAAAATTCCAACTTATTTTCGTCCTTAAAATGACTAATTTTAGTGAGTTTGAAATTTGCATCAGAAATTGTATGAATTTATGTTTAATTGGACAAACAATTTACAGATCGAGGACGCAACACATTCAGGCGACTTTTACAACTTCGGACTGGACAATTTTGTAGAAACTTCACAAGTCGATGGGGCACGGACAGTAACGTTTAAATTGTGACGAAACACGTATATCGTATCGTTCGACAAATCCCCACACTCATTATCACAGATGACAATATCCGCCAAGCTGTAGACAGAAAGTAGACGCTGTTATACAAGTTGTCACGTTATTTGCAGATAAACTCAATATCAAAGTGTATAATTCCATTGGCTATTTGAAGTCCTTCATCTTTCTTATAATTTTTGATGAAATTTTTTGATAATTTTTTAAATCTTGAAATAGTACTTTCGATTTTTGTTTAATTTTTCGAATGTCACTTTTTTCTTTCCTTTTTCTATTTTTTTTTTTTTTTTTTGTAGAAGTGTTTACTTTAAATCGAATTTAAGTAATTTAACTGTGCAATGAAATGAAAAATTGCAACGAACTTTCTGGATTAGATATTTCATTCCTCTTGGGAATCGTTTTGATGGGACCCATCTTGCTTATCATCGATTAGTGCTTCGGCGATGCTTGCACTGGATGAACAATCACTATGACTTCCGTTCCGAGCTCGTGATAATCTAAAATGCATCGACAGCGAAAATCAGTTATTATAAATAAATATTATCTTTCGAAAAGCATATATTATTTTCTTTAAGAAAATTCAGAAACAGATTGTGATACTTTGGTGAGGTAAATTTTACACTCCAAATAACTTTTCTTTTTTATTTTGAAAAATAAAATTTCTTTGTTTGGTTCAAATTAAATTCCAAGGTTCCAATTATTGAAACGATGAAGACAATTTCGATCTGCCACATTTACCCCACCTGTCACAATTACCACACTTGTCCCTATAAAAGATTGTTTAAACACGAAATAGGAAACAAAAAAATTCAATTACGCAGTGATAGCAGTAGCTTTCAAATCAATTCGAGGCTTTATAAGTCTACGTTTCTTGGATTTAGTTCTTTTGCGAGTTGTTTTCATACGATTGGTCTTGCGAGTAGATTTTTTACGGCCACGACTAACACGCTTTTTTCGTACATTCTCTTCTAAAATGTGGCGGGCTTCGTCGATTGGGTCATCTGATATCAAGTCGCAATTATAAACGTAATGTCCGCTGTAAAAAAAAGGAGAGAAGAAAATTTACTTCCATATAAAATTTTATAGCATTCGAATGCATTGGGGCAATGATAAAATCCAAATGACATACTGTCTGTTCTTTAGAATCCCGAAATTCAGAGCCTTTTTCAGAGCAATTTGCACTGATTTCTTGATACTTGATGGGGGCACTCCAAACTCTTGACTTATATATTCATTAATTTCCCGAGCGGTCGAACCATGGGTATCCTGAAGACGGCGTATCGCTTTTACTACCATAAGTTCCATTTTTGGAGACTTATTGTAACCCATGCTAGATTACTCTTCTAAAAATAATAAATTCAACTTGATCCATCTGCATTGAATACTTTCTCCTTGCATGCATTTAAAATTAGTCTTACAATTTGAAATAAATACTAGTTACTGTTTAAAAAGAAATGTTGGTTTTGATCATTAGGGAGAATTGACGGAATTAAACTTACTTGATGATTTAAACAAAAGTTGAGAGCGGAATAACTAAATTTCAAAGTTGCTGAATTACAGGAACATCACTAAGCCGTTATAAATCCAACAGCACAAACATTAACTCGGAATAACTTTGTTCGGATTTTGATTACGGAAATAATTTTTGTCTGATTGAAACAGTTTGATTTTGGAACAAAAAATCAAAAGTCGTAGAACACGACTTATTTTGCGATCTGTCAATGAACGTTTCTGCGATAAACAATTCGGTTGCCAAGTAACACATGTCACTTATTTCATCCCAGATTTGTTAATTTTCGAAAATAACACTTTCTCTTTGCTATTCTAATTAATAATTAATTTTTAGTTACTTAATTTATTGAATGAACAATTATTTGTATATTTAGTTAATTTTTATGAATTTATTTATCAGACTTATTGTTTTGAATGTTTGAAATATTTGTGTTCCGCGAAGAATAAACATTTATATTATTGAATATTTTATACTCAAGTACGTCACGGTACGTCTCGTACAGGGCAGAGTTCGGAGTTCTACACTTGCAAAGATACAAATCGTCCTCGAACGTATCGTTCATCGAAAGCTGCACTATCATCTTCGATGGCATTAACGATCTGTATTTTAATAACACGAAAAAATTTTTCCAAACACTTCAAACATTCATCAAACGTGAAGTAACATTTTTAGTCAGAAATAAAGTTTTTTTTTTGGTTTTTACTATAAAAATGACGAACACTTTTATCAACTTGCTGCTCATCAATTTTACCGATGACATAATTTTTTGAACATTTTTTAAAAGTACGTGAAATTGATAAATTGAAAGCAGCGTTAGAAGAAATTTAAATGTACTTATAACCGCAGTCGAGACTAAAAAGTACATTTTCAGAGCCATAAAGGTAATTTCCAACAGGACCATAAATTTATAAGTCGCTGAAATAAAAAAAAATGTCAGTAACTTTGTCAGGATAAAACACTTTTTTATCTATTTGGACCTCTTATTTCAATGCTTAAATATTACCTCACTTGGTTCAACTTAGTTTCAAAAGAAAGTTAAAAAAAATGAACGAAATAAGGAACTTGTGATGATCTGACAAGTCCGAAAGGTAAATAATACCCTCATTTGTAGCTATTTAGCGTTCAGATGTTCTATCGTTCTTTTCCGGCGTTTTAATACGACCTATTTCGTGGAGCTAATATGCTCCAAAAATTATTCCACAACGTGATTTGCAAGTGCAGTTCTATTAACATTCCTCTTACGGAATAAGACGAATCCGGCGCGAGGCTTTATTCGACAGACACTTTATCTTGTTATTATATACAACAGCAAGTGGGCAGAATATTATAATTAGGTTTCTCTTCTTTTACTTCTTTAATTACAAACTGGAATACAAAATCTCAGATTTTTCAAACAAAAATGAATAGTTTTAAAAATCAAAGTAAAAAAAAAAAACAACTTGTAAATGATAATTCAAAGGGATGCCAAAAAAATACCTATGCCTACTTTCAATGAGATTTATTTTAATTAGATAATTTCTATTGAGAACAAAGTTTTTCAACTGTCGCAATCTTCGACGAACAAGGACACGTTTCTGAATTAATCGAAGACAACTGATGAAGCAAGTTACTTTTTATTTTACGAGGAAAAGTGCTGTAACACGTGACGTGAATCCTGAGATGTTTTTTTTTCCTCGCATAGCCGGTGTTATCGGTGTCTATGCAGTGCTGAAACAACAGTTTGGTTGCGCCAATCAAATATTTGCTCAGACACTTGCACATGTTTTACTTTTTTTTTTAACTCTGAAACTATATATACGTTCAAAAAAACTTGTTTTGAATTGGTCTTCTACCTTTAAATCATTCTCCATCAACTTTTGCATCATTTCGTTTTCCTGATTAAAATTAGTTTCACTCTCGAGTCCAGGTGGCGTTGATAAATTACATTTTTCACTTTGCTTAGAAACATTTTGATAAAATAAGAAATAATGTCCAGGTTTCTTTTTGTAGGCTACATTAACGCACGCTAATCTGTATAGTGTCAAACCAGATAGAAGGGTTAAAACAGCGGGGATAAAAAAGTTATGATTTGGCAACGTCTAACTGAACGAAGACAAGCGTGGCGACTACCTTGACGGTATTCGTGCATCCCAATGCACGCCGGTATTTATGAGCGGCTTTTCTTGCGTCGGAGAGCGAACATCACTGCTACGAAAATGAATTGCGTGTACGTTCCACACCCAGATGTTTCGATATTGCATCGAACGTTTTACAAGTGAAAAGCCTCGCGATGTGCTATATTATTATTATTATTATTTCTTTTTTACATTGTGGCTTCGCTTTTTTGATGCACGCCCAATTCTATGGACCAATGTCGATAGTTGGTCCTCGCACCGAACAGCAACGTTTTTGCAACACACAAATTCTGTAACACAATTTATTCGTTTCATCGCCGAATAGCTAAAAGTTCTCTTATCAATCTGACGTTTTAAGTTCTCGCAATTAACACAGATCCTGACGTTTTTCATACTTTATTCATAGAATTTTATAGTCTCTTAAATTTTGTTAATGTTCTGTAAATAAAACCGCGTGCAATCGTCGAGCATAAAAATTTATGACCCGAGAGAATACGCGAATGTGTCTCAAATTTTGCGCGACATTTGTTATTGCTAAACCTTTTTGCGAGAGTCCACTGAACGTCATTTTCAAGACTTCAGATATGAAACAACTTGGAAACGTTAAGAACTCGATGTTAAATATAATTGTAAAAATAAAACGTCAATACTTGTTTTCCTGAAAAGAATACGCGACTTTATCAAGGACGTTTTTTGTGAAAAATCTAATTCTCTAATAAAAATGAAGAAAAAGAATTGGTTTCTTCACATTGATTACATTATTATCTTTTTATGACAATGCAATTAGAACGCATAAAAAGAACGGCGTTTGCACGAGAAAAGCGTATATTCTTATTGCAATCTTAAATTCATTGCTGTAAACGTAACTTAAGTCGAGTGACATAAATTACTATTCAGTTTCCGTCGTTGAAACGCGCGTTCAACAAGCCTAAGTTAAACAAAAAAAATTTTGTTTCGAGACATTTTTTTCAACTTTTGAAAAATATTTCTCATCCTCAAATAACCAAATTGATATTTTTTAAATTGAAACATGTTAATTTTATTATCAATCAGTTTGTTTTCTAATTTCCTTCAATAAATTTTGAAACTCAAAACATTTTTCCTACAAATGATATAATTTTTACGATTCGTGACTGTTCGAATAATTCAGTCATACCGATCAAAACGATTATAATTATTAACTTACCGATCATCATGAATTTATTTAATCGACAAACTCTTCGGATAATGATATTTTTCTTATGTTTCTGTTTTAGGTAAGTTATCGACTGAGGATACTACAGCTTCAAGCCAAGAGGTAGCGATGCCCCCACACACCACTTGTAGAGCGCTCAGCACCAAAGCAAAAACCGTAAATTTCTATCTTTTGAAAGAATGTTCAAATTATTGTTGTTATATATTTTTTTTATTTTCATAATCCACAAAAGCTTTACTCGTAATGAAATTGTTTTCTTTAATTGACATTCTTAATTCAACTTCATGAGCATGTATCGTCTCATTGCGATTGAAATATTAAATTATTTATTTCTATTTTTAAAAATGCTCGAGTGAATTTTATAATTCGTTTAAAATTATTTGCGAGCATGATAATTCTCGAGTGAGAAATACAAAAACCATTATAAATGTCATAAGATATATTATCGGTATTGATAAAAATAAAAAAACGATCAAAAAAAATAAATGTTTATTTGTGAATACGATTTCTAAACTTGTTTAGCAATATTTAATTTTTAATCGAACAAAATAGTTTCTCGTATAATTTTTTCCCCTGATTTTTAAACTTTTTGTTTCCTCTCTTCCACACTTCAAATTTTGGCAAATTAACGTCTATAATTTAAAACGTCTCGTCTCTATAAATATTAAATTTATAGACTTTTCTCTTTCTTTTCTGCCCACACACAAGTGAAAGTGATTATAATTTTACCATCGAGACGAATTCAATTAAACTTAAAACGTAACCTGATATGAACGATCCATATATGCCTTTTTTTTTATCGCCGTACGTTTCGGCCACTTTTCACTTCTTTCATTTAATGAAATTTATCACTTGTCATTACAATAAATTTTTTCCTTTCGAATAAATTGAAAATATATTTTGACATCGATGATAACAAGAACAACTTGAGCGATAAGGCTTGCGCACTCGTCCAATCGGTTGTTCATTCAATCATCAGACCTTATAAAATATCGTTCAGCATGTGCAATTAGCAACAGGTTCTGGTACAGCAATTTTTAATCACTTCTATAAAATAAATATTTTTTGCATTTTCAAAAAAAAAAAAAAAAACCTTCAAGTCCATTCGCAAATCTCGATCTCACAATCTTATCGATTGTAACTTTTAATTCTTTGAAAATCGCATAGTTTACACGAGGCATTAAAAAAGTGACATCAAACAAAGAACCGTTTATTTCTCGCACCTGACGTGCGTATCGGGATTTTGCGGAAAGGTCAGAAAAAGAAGGCGAGGTGCACCTGAGTTGCAAGGAGAAAAAGACGTTACCACTCCGTATCATTCTACATCTCGCGCGGTTTTCTAAATTGTGCACGGATTATTTATTAATCACGGTGTCTCGGGCGCGCACGTCATCGAAAGTTGCATGCACCCAGGAGGGGGGTGGGCGAGTTTGCATGAAGCGCGACAATGCAAAAACACCTATCTAACGTCACAAGGACACCGGACACTGTGCACACACCCAAAGCGACGTCTATAATCGTCGACCGCTGCTTTCCCACATCGCCTATACATCACTCGCGCGTTTGCATTATTTAAGTGAAAAAAAAATCAACACGCTTGACTGACACGTTTGTTCGTGAATTTGAATCGAATTTTTGAATCGCTTTTTTTCTCTCATCATTCTCGATCCAAATTGTATTTTTATTTATTTATCCAAATTAAAGTAACTTTTTTCTTTTCATTCAATAAAATAATAGTGATTTTTTTAAATTATTAATTTTCACACTAATCAAAGTTTGTAAGAAAACTGAATATGAAATATAAAAGCAATAGACATATTTTTTGTTCAAATTTTCATTGAATTAAAAAATTCAAATTGAAAATAAAAAACGGGGTAACATAAATGTAATGATGTTGTAACATTAAAATGAACTCATCGATGATTGTTTTATTACTGCCGTGATTTTGCTTTTTTTTTGCTCGCAGGTATCGGTCGAGGACGCACACCGCGAGCCGGCTGTGCGCACTCGAGCTCGAATCACGTGCGGGTGCGCGTGCTTTTCCTTGCAGACGTACAGCAGATCTCTCGCGTATCTGAAATCAAAGGTTTTTTGGAAATGCGTCAGAGTTTCCATGACACTGACTCCAGCGACACATGACTCCAATTTCTAACGACGCAAAACCGTTTTTTTTATTCGAACACTGCGAACAATTCAATCAACATTTTAATTATCAGTTTTCCCCCCCCCCCCCCCCACACACACACACACACAACTGGAGTGTCAAATTAAATTAATTAATTAATTAATTTACAACAAAAATACGAAAAACGACAAACAAGGAGAAAAATTTATTACAATTTTTTTCTAATCGAGAAATTACCCAACTGCGCCAACTGGGGAAAAAATAAGTTATAATTTCGAAAATAAAAATCCAAATTTCAAGCGATAAACGAAGAGAACATTCTTTTTTCAATATCGCGAAATTGGCGCGCAACATTAAATCATTCTGTCGCGGTATATTTTTGAAACGGAGATCCTTTCGCCGCGAGATCTCTAAATCATTCGCAACTCTGACATTTTGATGCATCCTCCCTTCTTGAATAGTGTATACGATACGTGGTGTAAACGCGCATTGGCGATAAAAATGTGTGTGCATTATTCGCCTTTTTTCTTCCACCGTGAGACAATCGCTTCTCATACAAGCTTAATGGGGCTATGCGTGTTTCCAGGTTTACACAAAACCATCCAATAGAGGCGGCCGAGCTGGCATTCATGAATCGTGATTGAATGAGTCGGAGGTTACGCAATATAGCGATGCTAGTTACAGCGACGTCCGGGCAACGCTGATAGGTTCGCGGGTATTGTCTGCGCCGCGGCTGTAATTGTGTTATTCGGACATATTTTTCCGAATCAATTAAACCTCAGTTCCGTGCTATGGAAAAATACTATTTCTAATCTTGAAATGAAAAAAAATTTCATCTTTTACCCCTTCATTAAATAACAAAAAAGTGAATTGATAGATTAAACAGAAACGAAAATTTGTGAAACAAATATCGTAAAAAAAATTTGGTGACAACAAAAAGTCCAAATAAATTTGAATGAGACAAAGAATTAAAGAAAGAGTTAAAGAATTCCAAGTTAAAATATAATCGGACATGCCTTGTCAAAAACAAGGCCTTAACTGGGCCCAGTCAGTATTCCGGGCGGGGCATTGGTACAGTTCGTTGCGTCTGACATTCCCAAGATTCCATTTTTGTTATTTTAATTGATCATTTTGCAATTAATAATTTATATAACCGAATTTATAATTAAAAATATATTTTCCAATAAAAAACATGATTAAGAACAAAACAACAGACTAAGATGTCTCGCGGACCAGTGGATAAGATGGTGTTCCACCTCAGGAGGTCTGGGTTCGAATCCTCAAACATCAATTCTGTTTTTATTTTATTAGAAATCTTCGTTAAAATTATTTTGAAATCAAAATAAATATTAGCAAAAATAGTATACACCTTCACGGATGAAACTAAAGTCGCTAAAATATATTTTATTTTATCATTCTTATTGCCGCTTTTTATAAACTTTTTACATACAAAATATATTTTATTTTATATTTCATAAATTTATATCATGTCTGTGCGAGAGTTAGTTAATTAACAATTTTTTTGTTTATCAATTTTTAAAAATGGCAATCCCGACGAGGCCTTGGTTGGGCCCTAAGGGATGTCAGGCGTAACGCCAATACACAGTGCTATTCTAGAATTTCATTCAGAGTCCTTATCTGGTCGCATGGATTCCTGGCCAGCCTTTTGATTTCAGCCCGATCGAAATTTCTACTTAGAAATGGAAGGGTAATTCGAGAATAGAATTTATTTTTGTAACGTAAATATGCACGCAGGTATTGCAGGTATACAAGTTGGAGCCGAATGAAAGCCGGGATGCGAATCTGGGAATATTATTATAGTAGCGTATTGTGTTTTATTGACTGCGGCTCCTTGAAAAGCGTTTTGAAGCGCTCGATGAGACGACGACTGGTGCGCTCCACGTGTTGCTGTTGGGCAGGGGTGACGAGCCACCCAACGCCAGCCCGATCGCGTGGTCCGCCACGTGACTCGCTTTGGAGCATTCAAGTTTATTGGAAATAGTCTACAATTTGACTCATTTGTGAAGAAAGGAAACTACGGAAAACTCGACAATTGCTCTTGCTCTCTCGTTCTCGCTTGCGTTACGTAATCTTCATAGATTTACAGCGAAACGATTTTTCATCTTCCAACTCGCGGTGCAATTTCAATTATTGTATGATTCTTTTTTCATATATTTTGTTATTTTACTTTTGAAAGAAATACATTTTTTTCTGTGTTAAAATACGGCTCAGTTTTAATCATTCTAAATGAAGCGATTTTAATGATCGGACGAGTGAGAAAAAAAGAGGAGTCTAGTTTTTTTCTTGTCCACAAAAGTATTTATACCCGACTCGAAAAATTTGCTATCACGACAAATTATGCGCCTTTCGACTTTTTTTGCACAATTCTCTGTAAAAACGTGAATTTAAATAATCGATTCAAAATAAATCGTAATCGCTATTCCGAATTGTTTTCAAATTATTGCTTGCCAGAGTTCGAAGGTCGCCGCTCTTCCGTGTCACATCGACGATTGTCTATAGGTGGTACAGTGTCCCTCTTTTTTCTGTCAAAATTAGCGCACCTTTTTTTTTCTGTACATTCCAACAGATGGCGAGGGACTGCAATTTTAAAATCGCGTGCCAAGCACCGGAACGTCGTTCGTTCGGGGAACGAAATTTTGGAAACAAAAATTGGAACAATTTGCGACAAATTGTATAAACTGTACAACCCAAAAAAAAAAAAAAAAAAAACAAACTGAAAACCACAAACAGACAAAGGAGAAAATGTATTTGAGAAATTCTCTGCAAAAATTGGTATGAATAAATTTAAAAGGGGATGTTACATTTAAATTTACCTCCACGAATATCGTAAAAACGATAAAGTGGATGGAATTGATGTGTGGGGGTTGAAGTCGTCATTTTCAGATGGCGTCGATGACAAGCGACGTCTCTGTTTGGACGGGCAGGCGCGCTTTTCCGCTCGAGCGGAGCAGGCGTTCGTTTTCCTTCGAACGCGCGCGCTTCCTCGGGACTTTACAGATGGAACAAGCCGAGCATCGCCCGTCATCCGACAGATAAAGCTGCCGAGCGAGTCGCCGAGGCGCGTCCGATTAAAATATAAATTGTTCTTGGCTCCCCACATACTCGCCGCCTTTATACAAGCGCATCTGCGCCCCGACTGAATATATTTGCCAACATATATATGCATATTGGCGGAGATGAACGTCTATTCAGCTATTTCTTTTGTCTCCCGTCTCATCGTTCTGACCGATCGTTGTGACACTGTTCGCTATCGCCTCTGTTTATTCCGTTTTTTGAATCTACCAAAAAAATGTGTCAACTTGGGATTAATCTGATGAAAAGCTTTACGATTAAAGGTTCTTTCAAAAATTATCTCGCTTGTACTATTTTTTTGTTTTTGTGTGTTCTCTGTAATAGTTGATTCATCAATATTAAAAAGTAAAAAAAAAATTTAATTAATTAAACATTGTTTCTTGCCAGATTAATTTGTCAGTCGTAAAAGGGTTGGTTAATTCAAATCAAATTAAATGCCTCTTTCTCTGTTATTTTGTATAAACTTTTCCTTTCGTAGTATATCGAAAAGTACGAACAGGAAAACCTTCAGACCTTCGCGAAGGTCTTTGTTCTGTAAATGTTTTGTCGCCACTTGCATGTTACTTTTGAAGAAGCCATCAACTTCCTAGCAAAACTTTCGCACAAACGTTTTTTTAATTTGATTCTATTGAACGGCGATATTTTTATTTATTGAAAGAAAAACAAATAATATGTTTTATCAATGAGATTATCTGAAAATTCATGAATTGCATGAATTTTAAATTTAATTATAAAAAAAGCTCGAATCGGTTTTTTCTCCGTTCGATACAACGTTCATCGTTAATGTCAAAAGTTAAAAAAGCTGGCGTATTGAGGGTGTTAAGTCTGCTTCAAAAGAGACCATAAAAGCTCGGGCGCACGGTCGAGGAAAAGTTCGTTCGTGGCAACGTGAGCGGCTGCTAACGAACGTCAGCCACCCACGTTTTCTTTCCTCTCCGGAAAAAGGTAAGTGGCGATCCGCGAGCAGATACTAAAAGTCAAGGAGCCTATGTTAAACACAAGGAAGAGGAACTCGACTGAATAAACATACGTTTTATTTAAATCAAACTGTTATTAATTATTATTATCCGCGAGAAAAACAGAGAAAAGAAAATCTTTTTTTTTTTTTGGTCACACATAAAAATGTCACAAGAAGGTATATTTTCATTCAACATAAATTAAATGTGTCATTTCAATACTTTCACTTGTTTCATTGAAATTGTTGGTATTTGAAATTCAAATTATTTTTCGGCGATTGATTATTCTTTTTGTATCATCATTTTGGGAATGAATATATAAAATATATTTTGTATCATGAAAAACGTAGCCTGACAAAAAAAATTATCACGGAACTCATGCAATAATGTCATATAAAGAGGTGGTGTTGCATTATCGATGCAACACCACAGTTTCCACGTTGAATGTTGCAACGATGTGTGATCTAAAAACGCTTTGCATAAATGCGAATCACTCGACGTAAGAACCGGTCAATAAATACGAGCTGATCGCGGTAATGCAGACGTGTTTCATTTCCGAGATGTTTTCTGTTGTCTGTTGAGAAGGTATCGCGCCGAGACAGTGGAAATATCCGCACCTTTCTTTCCGCTCAACAATCTTTTATCCCTGTGTTGAAAAAGAAAATGAAATTATTCTCGATCTTATTTCTTTGAATACTTATATTCTTCTTCATGTCATACTATTATTTTACAAAATTAAGATTCGTTTTATTTTTATCCTATAATAATAATAAAATTAATAATTTTAATTTTAAGCATTATTTGAACGTTATCACAATTGTTTGTCGAATTATTAAACGAAATTAAAAATTAATTGTGTATATATTTCAACTACAAATTTTAATATTTATGAAACTGAGAA
Organism: Trissolcus japonicus; assembly: GCA_030522925.1. Taxonomy (NCBI): domain Eukaryota; kingdom Metazoa; phylum Arthropoda; class Insecta; order Hymenoptera; family Scelionidae; genus Trissolcus; species Trissolcus japonicus. The sequence continues at coordinate 17,041 of JAPYZS010000230.1, read as the reverse complement.
TGGTTGAATAAGAAATTTTGGCTGATTGTGTAAGTATTTGACTGTCTCGCTTTCGATTACTTTGAGGAAAAAAACATACGGTGGGAAATACATGTCACAAGCAAGTTGACCTGGATTAACCTGACCTGCGACAACCCAACGTGCTCGTCGATGAACTGCCGTATATCAAAGTAATCTTACGCGCATATCATAGTATTATAATGTCGATACAGAGTACATGATCGTTTTGTGTAAAATTCAAACGAGTTCAACGAGCTGATTAAATCCGTTGCTTCCAATTTTATCAGTTAACTGGTATATTTGGTTCTTAATTTAGCATACTATTCCACTAATCACACTCGCGAACTAACTTTATTAAAATTTACATACATCAGGTGGACTCAGTTTAAAAACAATTCGTTCGAGTTACGTAAACTTGTTACAAATTAACAAACGAAAAATGATTTTTTTTTCATACAACCCGCTGAAATTTAGTCTCTGGCAATAATATCTCGCTGATAACGTTAGTGTTTTTGATTTCGCTGAATTTCACGTTTCTACGAGATCTGTTTGTTTTTGTCAAATATAGTTAAGACAGTCATAGAGCCTTGACACTGAACATGCAATTAGCCGCTTAACGGCTCTATCGCGAGTTGTCTCAGGAAACATTATTAATATTGTAAAATTTGCTTATATTTTCTTGTTGAATACAGAGGAAGAGTCGAATCTACACGTTGTACGTTGTTTTTTCTTTTTCTTTTCTTTTCTTTTTTTTTTTTTTTTTTTTTTTTTGACGAGGCGATAATCATCAATAATTCAGTGACGCAAATATTATAATCGCAGGTTACGGCTTATAAAAATAATTATACACAAAAAATGAGCACCGTTAAGTTGCCAATTATGTTCACTTTTTAATTGTCCATTTGCCTGGTTATTTATTGTATTACATAAATCCGCCAAGATTTTCTTTGTACAATTTATTGCACATTTTCAAAAAATTAGTTAGAAATTACCTCGACAGAATTTGTAAAAGAAAAGCAAATTGTAACGAATAAAAAAATTGTCCATCAATAACTGTAAACTTGTATAATTTTAGAATTGATTTGAATTTTCTATAAACATTTCCAACAAATTTGTATACCAGACATACAGCGCCAGTGTAAAAAGCGACTTTTTAAAAAAATTATTTTTTAAGAATCATTTGTTTTGAAGAGAATGTTTACATTGTTTTTTGTTCAATTTTATTCATGACGTTTTATTTATAGGGACGACAGATATATATATCTCATAAAATCAAAGCCCGCGCGTAATCAGCATTAACGAGGCAGAGAAAAAGCGACGAGATGGAACGACCCCGCGTAAACAAACAATAATAGTTTGAGAGCGCATTAAGGAGCTAATTGGGATCGCTAACGTGATAAGCTGATTTGGCCTGGTCGGTTCGAGAGATCGTAGCGCTTGCACGGGATTAAGCGTTGGCGGCAAGCGAACTTCGACACGTGAGCGAGGAACGTGCCTTGGGCGCACGTGGAAGCTCCGCCGCGCTCGAAAACAACCCTCGCATTGTCGTGCCCTCCCTCGCCTCCTCTCGTTTGCTTCCGTGCGCCAACCCTCCCGAACTGAATCCGGAGCTCAGTCCTCTCAAGCGATCGGCCGCACGCGAACCTCTCCTACTGCGTCCGGACGTGTGCCAGCCTTCCTTAAGGTGCATTTCCGACTCTTCCAGTCACACTCTCGGCGCTATCGTTTTTCACACTCTTTTTTTGCCACAAATCAGGATGCGCTAAACCGAACCTTACTGTGTCGTGTAAAACTAATTTTGATATTGACGCTTGGCGTTGGGACGTATCTTTCGTTAATTATTGATGTTTAAACAATAATTTGTACTTCCATGTTAACACGCCTGGACAGGCACTACAGGTAAATCGCGGGACGACAATTTTATCACTCGTGCGTTTTTTGATACAGACATTTATATTTTGCACGATATTTCTTAACGCGAATGGTGATGTAGTATTTTGATTTGGGCCATTACTCTGAGAAAACTATAAATGATAAAAGGGTAACGTCCTCAAAAGGACTAATCTCGCAGCATAATTTTTTCAATTAATTATTTGGTTGCTTCATCTTAAAATGTTATTGGTTCATTTTTGAAGATGTTAAACAAATTTGTGATATTTTTCTAAATTTTTTTACCCAGTGCTTTGCTTTTATTTTATTACTTTTCGTGCATTTTTATGCATCCTTACAAAATTCAGATGGGTTGATTATTTTTAGTTTTCGCAGTGTTTTTGTCCACTCAAACAACATTCAGTCAATTTTTTCTCAAGTAGAAAAGCAATTTTGATTTTTGTTTTATTTATTTGATCTGAGATACAAATTAAAAAAATTGAAACAGATGCACAATCACCTAAAATCGGTAGTACATTATACGCAATGTGATCACATCGTTGCCAAGTTGTAAATTTGTGGTGTCGTCCAGGCTTGAACATGAAAGCTGATTTATAATAAAATAAGAATTCATCTTACGAACATTTTGATCTACAATTTTTTATTTGATTAAAATTTTTTTATTAATGCAATTAAACAAAATTGATATCTATGTTATATTCTAATTTCTTTGTTACTTACAATGTTTTCTACATTTTGGTTTTTCAGATAGTTTTTTTTCGTATCTCTGATGCGAACTTTTTTTTATCTTTTCGGTGTAAATTAGGAAGATAAAATAGGCAAGAAACATACGATCAACTGATGTAACTCATATGAACTAATATGTGAGTAAATTTTTATGAAAAAAAAAAAAAAAACAAACAAACAAAAAACAAGCTTGACAATTGCAATTTCAAATATTCATTATGAATATTTTGTTCTGTGATTTCATCCTTGGTAATAAAACAAAAAAGTAATTAACATATTTTTTCCACGAATCAAAACTTGTAGAAAGTTCGAAACATAATTTAATATGTTATTTTTTCACGTAGGAAAGTGTTTTTGAAATTCTTCACATTCTGTCAAAATAAAACAGTTCCCTGTAACATCTTTTAACACAAATGTTCGTTGTTTACACGCGTCCGTTCACTATTGAAGTAAATTAACATGAACATTTTTCAATCTAGAAAATCGTCCAAGATAAGCTCCGCTCTGACTCATTTGTCATTAAGAATGGAAATTTATATACAAAACTTTTTCTCCGCGAGTACGCCATAAGAAGTTGCCCTATAAAAATCTGTTTTTCTTTTCTTTTCGATTTTTTCTCTCGCAATATCTATTGCGGGTTGTAAAATCATAAACTATTTATTTGTGAATTATTTGTGAACGAACAAAAAAACAATATATACTCTGCACAAAAAAATAAGGGACACTTATGCATTTAAATGCCATAGTAAGTGTCCCATAGGTTTTTGTGTACATTTTATATTTATTAATTACCGGTGTCTTTACTTTCTTGACATCTCTAATTTTTATCTTCGTTTTTTTTTCGCGCCCCGATTGAAGGGAGGTTTACAAATGCCAACTTTTGCAAAATTGATTTTAGACGATAAAAAAAAATCTATAGATATTCCGTTTATATCGAATTCTTTCATTTTTATTTAATTTTTTTTGCTAAAAGTCAACTTTACAATTAAGAGTTTTGTTTCATTTTTTTCAAATCTCAAAAAAATAAATAAGGCTTTTTTTGGAATTAAAGTGAATTCAAGTGTTTAAACGTTTTCGAATGGGCCTCCTCATTTTAACAAATAAAGAACCATTCATTTATGTTAAAAACAAAATTATCATTCTTATATTCAAATTTATTTTAATTATGTTATAATTTTTCAGACTCTTTTTTAGTTACATTTTTTAATTACATCTATTTACGTTCTTCGAACTCACTATTTTTGTATGCTCTTTTGCTAGAACTATTAAGGCTCTGAAAACTATATGCGAGATTTGTCTTTTGCATATTGGACATGCATTTTTACACCAAATAGTATTATTACATTCAGTTTCGTTGGGATGAATGCAAAAAGTAGATGTAAACCTCCTCTACCTTGTACTCAAAAGTTATGAAAAAGTGTTTTTGATTGAGCCAAGTTTCTTCGTCAATGGAAGGCCCAGACTAGTTGACCTGAGGGGTACAACTCGTGATTAAAAAAACGTTCGTCAAAGCGATCGGGCACCGTATGGAAAACGATAGCATATCCGAGGCGACCGGAGCCTCTTGGCAACAGCACTATGCCTCTTGGACCCCCGCGTACCCTCAGCATCACCACCACCAGGAACCGCACAAGCAGCCGGAGCAGCAACAGCAGTTCCACGCGATGCAATGCTTGCAACAGCAAGCCCCCATTCCCGCGTTTACGGGGATCAACACCGCGCATTTCCCGACCTCTCAGCAGCACCAGATCCAATTGCAGGCTGGCCAGGCGCCTCCCCTGCACCAACAGCAGCTTTATCACCACCCCTCGCGTGCGCAGAGCGCCGTCACGCGAAGAGGTTCATACCTCTATGGAGTTCCAGGTATTTTTTTGTCGCGGAAACTAATGTCGTATCGAGCGTTTTTATTCCATTTTAGCGCGGACATTTTGTCGGCACGTCACTGAATTAAATCTCAGAAAATGGAACGTGACTGAAAAAAAAAAAAAAAAAAAGTGATGAAATTGAATCTTATAACCAGGGCGAATCTCGTACAGAAAAAAAGGCTGTATTGTTTTTCGCGATTTGCATTGCTTGATAAGGAACGATTATTTATAAATGTCATTTTAATTTCCGTCGCCGAACGAACTCCATGTTCATTATTATTAATGCTGCATGCCTGTATGTATATATATTTATATCATATTATTACACGAGAAGTTTTTTTCCTCCCCGACGACCAACCTCTTTGTCTAGTAATCAGTTTCCATTAACCGACCCTGACAGAATTTTATACGTGGGAGAGAAAATTACTGTACCGGATGCAAACAAACAGATTGGATCGATTTGACATTTTTTTTCGTATGAATAATAAAAATGAAAAGTGATGATTTTTAACAGAAATTCATAAGAGGCAAATCTAAAAAAAAGTTTTTCGTTGAATTGCGAGAGCCAAAATTAAAACTTCATTTTTTGTATACAAAATTGTTGGAAGGTTTTTTTTTATGATCTTCGTAAATTAAATGTCAAGTTTGGAATTCCGGACAATAATATCGTTTAGGTTATTGTGTTAACAAAATTATACAGCGTTTTGGTTTCGGAAAATGATATAGTTGCGCATTGATTTTTTGCGCGGTTCGAAAAGAAAAAAATTGGCATAACGACGTTCGTCAATTGGACACTCGTGCTTGTATTTTGCGTGCTTTAATATCTGCAGAAACGAAACTCTCCGCACGTAAAAGAATTACGGTTCGAGGGCCGGTCACGCGATGCCATTCGAGAGATGGCTCGTGCTACTTAACGACGATTACCATCGACTGGTAAATCCAATCCAATTCATAATAATACCCACGATAATGATATATTTAGTTAGCCGATCTACACCCTGGAGAATCGCGTTCCCCAACTCGACCGCGAATTCCCTCGGCGCACTCTCTTCGTGCAATATTCACTTTGCAACTTTTCCGAAACGATTGGAAAAGAAAAGTTGGACCTTAAATTTTTTATTTAATCCACGTAATCAACTTGCAGTCACAAAGTTCAACTTTTGTTTTTGTTCATCCAAAACAATTGTTTACCATGAAGAAATATTTTTTAATATCATTTGTGGTTATTAAAGTATATTGTTTTCCGTTCGAACAAAAAAATTGGGGCTGTCGAAAGGTAAATTAAAAATTAATTTTGGATTCATGATTCATGGCTTTTTAAGTGCGCCCATTTTCTCTTTCGTCCTATAATTTGTTGGGGTTCGAGTTTTAAATTAAAGAGCGGAGGTATGATAACTGTCTCGCAGATTCACTTGTTCCCGATGTACACACACAAGAGATACTTTTAAATTCACAACGCCGAGCCGTTTGTCATAACCGCGACGTTCGGGATTTAAGGGAACCACGACGTAAACAGCACCGTCCATTACACGGTGTCCGAAGCAACATGAAAATCGTATTTAATCGGGTTCCAATTTTCAGATTCACTTCTACAATTCACAGTCCAACTGTTTCGTCATATTTCGAATCGATAAAGAGTACATTAAATTTTGGATTTCCGAATAAGCAATCGCACAAATGCACATCGCGTTGCATTTAAGATGAATTATTATATCTTCTTATACCATCCAAATATCCTGGACGATTCAAGTTGTTTTTTATTATATTTGTTTTTGTCCATTTTTTTTCCTTTCTTTTATGAACGTTTGAGAAAAGGAAAAAAAATGACTAACTGTTTACTACCCAATAAACTGAAAACAAGGACATTTTTTTGTCACCGAAGACTTTACATTACCGAATTCACTTTGTGGCGAAAAATCACCGATAAGCAAAAGATTGGACAAATTGGACAATGATAAATGAAGTCGACGAACGAGCGCTTGTTTGTAAACGTGAATATAATGAAGTAAGGAGGGGGAGGGAGAAAAGAAGTGTGAGTTCTAAAAATAAATGAGATGTAGCAAACTGGTCGTGTCGAGAGTGGCACGTTTTGCGTTGCATCCACCTATCGTCGTTACTGACAAGGATGATGCTTTATGCGCGTGTATTAGATTCAAGGACGCCACGACTGCCGTTCCATCTCGCTGCCGAGGATAATACAACGTTTCAGGATAAGACACGGGTGGCTGCCGTTTATCTCCTCTATATAAGCATTCGTACCTACAGGAAGCGACGCGACAAAGCCGCGCTCGTACTTTACGTGTCTGACCTCTTTATTGTCCCACTTTTTGCGCACGATTTTTATCGCCGCGAATATAAACTGTGCCTTTTTTTTTCCTTTTAATTTTGCACATCCGCTTTTGAACGATCGTCCATCAGATCAGCAACTTTCAAGATCTTTCAAAAATATATACTAATGAGAACTTTTTTTTGTCGTCCCTTCCTTTTTGTTTTCATTGTTTGCTTTAAAAAATTGTAACGAGATGAGTGACTTACACGGGGTAATAAAAAGTTACTTCATGTTCTTCAGCACCGAGTGATGAAATATTAAATGATGATTATAAATTATTGGCTGCGGTTTACGTCTCCTAATAGTTTTATTATTTGAGACACGTGTCTTTTGAATGTTTGACTTCAAATTAGTTTCATGTCAGAATAGAAGAGGTTGAGTTATGAATGATTATGACTCATAGTTAAGTTTCTTTCAGATAAATCACTGTAGGTCAAATACCTAATATACAATGTGTCATTTAAACTGAACTTAAAAAAATAAAGAAGAAAAGCGTAAAATTATTTATTCAAAAAAAATTAGGTAGTTTTTTGAAATTTCACAGCAATGCTGAACAAAATTAAAACCTTTTTCTACTCAACCCTCGAACTGAGTCTGAATCACTGAATTTCCAAACCTATTCAAATCGAACAAAGTTTCTTTTATATCAATATCAAGCAGACCTGGCGGAGAAAGAGAGAGAGAAAAGATGTTTTGGTATCCTAATCGTCAAGGCCCGCGATTAAGGAGTTTGCGCGCGATATGGGTCAGATCGTCTGGTGTCGGACGCATGCTCGATGAATCGTGAAGAAAGTATAGCGAGGTGCCCTTTTTCTACCGGCCTTGACACGCTTCAATGTTTTAACGCACAAAGTCAAGAAAATCATCGTAGGAAAGTGGAATGAAAGAGCATCGATAGCTGTAAAAATTCGAACCCTCGGAAGGAGGCCAAAGTGAGAGTTCCCTGTTGGCTCACAAGGGCACGAATTAGCACGAAGGATTTGACGCCCGAGAGAAATCCGAGCCGCGATGCCAGATAACGGATTCTGAACTATAAAAAATCGCCTTTGTTTCCCCTTCGGTTGTCAATTTTAAATGTCAAAAATCATCTCAGAGGTGGTCATTTTTTGGATCTTTTTCTCAAATTACAATTTTCAATTTTTATTTTTATAAAACAACTTAAACAATTATTTTTCTTCGTGTACAAAGTTTATGAAGTTCCTATTATATATAGAGGAAGACAAAAAAAAATGTCAAGAATTTTTTTTTGAACACATCGTATTCGAGTCGATGAGAATTGAAAGCACTTTGCATTTGCAATTGACACAGTTAAACGAAAGAGACAGTTAGTGTCGGTAAGACGCGGCGAAGGTCGCGACAAGACTTAACATTTTGTATCGGATCGTCATGTTTTTCAGAAAACCGTAACTTCGTCTTGTTTACTCGCGATATCCTGTTTGCCACGGCGTAATGGCGAAGCCACGCGCTTGTCCGATGCGTCGTCAAATGCACGAACGCCGGTTATACGGAGTTGCACCGCCTTTAAATTACTCGTATAATCATGGGAGAGATGAAGGATAATATTAGTGACTTTGTATTGTGAATTGTACCTTCCGGAAGTGTTTAAACGGCTGGCTACGATTCATGTTACAAGTTTGAAGGGAAATAAAAAATTTTTTTTTAAGAAGAAACAATATTTTTGTTCAAATAATTTTTTGGAACCAAAAATTAAAATTAATTAAAAAAGTCCAAGGACTGAGAGAGGGCGATAAAGGGTTTTCCTCGCGGGGGATGGCAGAAATGTGTCCTCCCACTTGTGCATAATGCGCGACTCGCGATACAGCATCTCACGGAGGAAACATTTTCCGTTGTTCCTGTACGCTGCAATGATCCCTGACCCGCGGGCTCGGCCCATCTTCCGCCCACGCGAAACATTTTGATTCAACAGTCAACATGCTTTAATTGTACACTTTTATTTTGTAATAACTCAATTTTCTAAAAAAATTTCTAAAAAAGAATTTCTAAAAAAATCTAAAATTTTCTTTTACAAAACAAATTGTTTCTGTTCAAAATGAATGTTAAAATTCATTTTTAAATTCGAAAACGGAAAAAAAGAAGCCAATTTAATAAAAATTATTATGTTTGAGCATAACAGACTTAAAATTTTGTTTTCCAACAATTGATATACATTTTTTATTCTACTTTTATTTTGAAAAATATATAAAATGATTGTTGTTTTTTTTTATTTAAAAATTGAAAGCTGGAATTTGAATTCGTAAAGTTTATTTATGTTTAGGAGCATTATTCCATGTGGGATAGTGACAATAAGAAACATATTGGACGTAAAAAATATCATGAACCGCAAGGTAGCCGAGGTATTCTCGTGTGAATATGAAGGCAAGGAAAGTGTTGATTCATGAACATCTCGAGGCTGTGAACAGTGTGTCCGACGGAAGATATACTCTTACGCGCACTTGAATTATAAGCGCGACCCGAACTTTCCATGTAGGAAGATTTTACCGTTCGAGTCAAACCAGATTCGATGTTCTAAATTTTTACGTCGCCGTTTCCTCTACAGATAATTTTGATTGATGATTTTCGTTGACAATAGAATAATTCTCAGTGCCCGCTATATACCGTGATAATATACATCTCACGGACGCGCTTTTATCATGAACTCCTATCTGAAGAGAAGTTGCTTCGCATATACATTCGAGTTTCGGTTATTACAATCCAAAAAAAAACCATATTTGTCTTATAAAAAAGTTGGACCTTTTTTAAATCAAAGTTTTGATTTAAGACTGATTAAAACTGAATTGAACAAATTTAGGACATGACTTTCAATAAAAATCGAAATGGATATTTCAATTTATTAATTTCAATTCAATGATTTTACACATTTTTTACAATTTTTAACAGTTACTGAGCAAAAAAAATTATATTTTACAGGGGTGTATTTATGAGTATTGCACTAATTAGTTGGTGAATAAAAGTAGAAACAAAATCATGCTTGACATTGACAAAATATTGTAACTGTATCATTTTCAGGTGACCCCATGATAACATCCTCTCTAAAGGGTAAGTGGTCATCGGCGAGTTCCTATTTTTTATGATTTTTAACCCCCTCACAGGCGCAGCGCGCACTGCTCGTTATTTTTCCTCTAATATTATATCACGATTTTGTACACAAGACTCAAAAGATACACAACACAAGATAAAAAAGAAAAAAGAAAATTATGACAATTAATTTTATGCTAACAATTTTCAAACAACAATATAACTTTACAAAATTATATACATTTTTTACAAAGTTTATTAAACTTTATAGTTATAATCGAGTCAATTAATTCTCGAATGTTTGTGTACAAAATTATGTAACCCTTCAAAAAAAAAAAATAATAATAAATAAATAAAAAAGCCACGGACCTTTACAACGTCCGGTTGGCGCGTTTGAGTTTCGTTCACAAAACATAAGCGCAAAGCTTCAAACATTTCACCTTTTTTTGCTGAGAACAAAATCCTATCAGCACTCCGCAGTCCTTGACTAGGAATCCATCGTAATTCGTCGATTTCAATTATCTTTATCACCAGTTGTTTTTGTTAATAAAAAAAGATAGCCGAACAATACCGGCAACGAAAATCGTCTCGTCCGATGCATTTCGATAAATTATTTATCAACACAATTATCAACTCGGGGAACAAGACGGCGCGCTTTTGTTTTGGATTTCGCTTGTATATATTTTTATTGGTCGATTGCATTAACCGATTTCAATTGCGATGTGTGACGCCTTGTGTGGAGAGGGATAACGATAACCCGTGCACGGATTTGAGAGTTTCAATGGTTTCCCGACTTATTGATTTTCTTTTTTCCTCGCTTTATTTTAGCTGCCGATTCGATTTGGGTGATCGATTAGTCGGCAAATGGTAGCATTCTAGTTTAGCAGCACGTTTAGTCAATGAAATTTACACCTGCAAATTTGTTAAAACAATTTTTTTCCAACGATTAAAATTTGTTTTGCTTTTTTTTCGAAATACAAATACAAAAAGAAAAAACACAAAAAATGTCTGATATTTTCAGGAAAAATCATAATTACAACAAATAAGCGCAAAACAGCAAAAATATCGTAAAAAGTGTTTGGTAAGTCAAAGTACCGTCGCGTATATTTTAACGTGATAAATGAGCTCATTAATTAAAGCTTGGACAGCGTACGGGATCAGCGCAATGTTCCATCTTGTTCTAGGCGAGGTGGAATTATGACAAACTGATACATCTGCGTTTATTATTATTTTTTTTTCACAGTCTATAAAAACGCGAGGCATCGAAAGAGAGGAGGAAAACAAGCGAAGCGCTCAAAGAAATAATAGATCGTCCTTGTGACGTCACGTCCCGTCATATCTTCGTTGCTCGGTCACGTTACTTGCGTCGTCGCGCATATACCGCTATTAATACGCGCTATGTAGATTATTATACTGAGATTACAGTCACTGCATTAATGACAATCTCGATTCATATACTCGCCTTCGTGGCAATCAAAAAACATCTAAGTACTCTATTATTTTCAATTGATTATGTTTTTTTTCTTTTTTTTTTATATTTTTTTTTTTTTTTTTTTTTTTTTTTTTTTTCAATATAATAGATTGCATTTCTGTAAAAATAATAATTGTGAAAATGTAAAATTGTAAAAATGTGAAATTGTAAAAAGAAAAGTCAACAAAAACGAACAACTGGGCGCTAAAATTAATTGCAAAGTGTCAAAACTTTACTGCTACAATTATGATTAATATTTTTTGAAATTAAAAAATCGATTTTATGGAAATTACATGTATATTATTCTGTTGTTAAGTTGAACTAGTTTATAACATTTTTGTGTAGCTTTATCAATGAACTGTAATGTGTAGATAAAACAAGGACCATAATGACGACATTACGGCAACAATTTAAAAGTAAAGTTGTTTTTGCGATAACATTAGCGACTCGAAAACGAAAGTGAGCGCCGCGCAATTAATCAAGTTTTGCCTCGATAGATAGTCCCTTGTTACAGTTTATCTTATGTACGTTTCACCGTGATTCCGTTTTACGACCGAGGAAACGCTCTCAGCTTCGCACTTGTACGCTCGTGACACACTCATTTATTCATATACGAAATAAAAAAGAATTGTGATAAAACAAGCAATATGGAAAGAGAAATGTTAAATTTTTGGATACTTCGTTAAAAAGTGATAACTCGTCTTCAACTTTTTCGTACAAAACAAACTCACAGTTATAATTTTTATATTTTATAAGTTTGCGTTACATATGGATGAATTTTTAATCTATTTATTTCTAAATCCAATAAGAAAAATCAAGATTTCAAAAGTTTAAGAATAAAGATGCCTGATTATTAAAATATAATTAATTTGAAGTAAGTAGTTAATTTGAGATGTAATAAAAAATCATAATGGAAGAAATTGCGAGCAAAGTCGCGGAGACGGGCGACTAAAAAGGTTTTGTTGATGAAATGCACGTGCGTGTTCGTGACGTGATCATTAAAATGGCGATGAAAAAAGGCGATATTTGCGCGCGCGGGCCTCGGCGTTATTAATACGGCGGTATATACTCGTTGTTTGTACAGCTTGTCTGTCGTTGACACGTGTGCCGTCTCGTTAAAAAGCTGTACTGATTTTGCCGCGGCACATTTCGCGACCACTTTCCTAGAAAAGACACCTGATTCTGATGTGTAGGTAAACAAACGCACATCCGCGGCTAAAATTACCCGCGCAATGCCTCGTTCCCGTCATTTTCTATAGGTCCAGCCATCCGCGACCGGCCTTTCTTATCCCGAATCGCAGTTCGATTCAGCTGCTCGTGAAAGTGATCGTTGCAAATAACCATCAAGTTCGCCGGCAGCATAGACGCATCGTTGCCATCAGACAATTGCCGTTATGATTATTTTGTACACACGACTTTAAAATAGGGTTCACCATTTTTGTTTAATTTCATCCACTCACTGATAATTTCATGGGAAACGATTTTTTGAATCCGAATATAAATAAATTTGAACAAACAATATTAGAGAATTGTAAAGAGAAAAAAAAAGTTCACATTATGTTCATATTTACAAAAACATTTTTTCAATGTTTTTGGAGTAAACAATAAAATTTCAAGATTGTATACAAAATTAACGGTGAATATCAAATGCGCCAAAAAAACATATCATAAGTGCCACTCATTTTCAATTTCCTTTATCGCATTTTCTTTATACTGACCAGCCACAATTTGTTTTTCAATTGAACTTTCAACTAACGAGTCGTGGTTATGCTCGTTTCGAATGATAACAACGTCCGTTACATGGATGAACATTACAAAATGTTCACAATACTAATGAGGTAAGGAAACATTTTGAAATGTTTAAAAAGTGACTACGAAAACGTTTTATTTAAAACATTATTTTTGTTGTGCGCTAATGCATTCATTGTTTCTGTTAGTTAAAAATTTAATGATATGCATTGTAGAAATTTATGAAAAATCGTTCGAATCCAACGGACACTTTGAAAGTTCAAGGAAAACTAATTCTATCCGATACTTTTAAAATGCTTAATATCAAAAGGTGAGTGAAAAAGAAAGTTTTTTAAAAACCGAATTGCATAATGTTGAAAATATTCGCATAAAAATTGTTATTTATATTTTTATTTAAGCCAGGTAATTTATTAAAAGCAAGAAATTTATTTTAAAAAATGGCGCTTTTAATACATTTAATTTGGCGCTTTTGATACATTCGTTTTGGTGCTTATGATATATATCGATTTGGCGCTTACGATGACCCCCTAAACATGATCATTGACGCTTTCTATATACAGCCAAAAATAAAAGTTGAATTTAAAAATGGAGGTAAAAACAATAATAACTGAGAAGTAATTAAATAACTGTGATTGTGTTTTGGGTTATAAAATCGTGCATAAACACGAACAAGCATTTGATGTATGTAGTCTTACAGTGTACGGACATCATAAGCACATGACTGACAGATGTTACGAGTTAGCAAACAACTTCGTCGATCTCTTTTTAACGTCACAACTACGTCCCTTTTGAAACGTATCTGATCCAATAAAATTACAATTTCCTACATAAAATGAGCTCATTTGTTTAATTTTATGGGCCGATAAATATTTCTACATTAATACGGATGGAAGGAAATTTTTTATTTTTTGCAAAAACTAACTAACCGGGCGCACTTTCACTGGAAAGTTACCCGCGTGACTTTTATTGTACACAAATAAATCACACTTACTTAACAGTCCAAGTGCGCGTGATTTGTACCGTTCGACAAATAATTACATGGTCGCGATGATGCTCGTATATAGTCTGATTCCTCAAAGCTGAATAATGTTATAATAACTGCAATCCGCTCAACAGTTTCTCCTTCCTTGCAAAAGTTTGCTTTCGGGAAAAGTATAATTTTTGCGAAATTCTCCATTTTGTTTAAAAAAAAAATGAGCACGATTTCGTGACCCGCCAACATTGCACATGAATTGTGGTACAATCGAAACAGATCATAAAAACTTTTATTAAGTTTAATCGAGTTGAAATTGAAACGCGATAAAAGCGACATAAAAAATACACTTTATGCGATACACGATCGTAGATAGAGAGTGTGAATATGAAATTTGACTAAGTCTCAAAAGTTGACTTTAAATGTTCCAAGAATGTTGAAAATGTCTGTAGACATATGATGCAAATGCGGTTTTTATATATTTTTTGTAAATATGTTTCACAAGAAAGTGACAATCATAAAAAGTAAATACCAAACGACGAGTTACAATAGACAACGTCGTTCCAAATGTATGTCTGCTTTTCAAAAGTTTAAATTTTGAAAAACTCTGTTCTTTTTTCAATAAACCAAAAAGAAACTTGACAAGGAAAAAAGAATGAAAGAAGCTTTTAAGATAAAAGAAAAAGGAAGCACGAATTAATTTGGCACGATTGGTTTTGGAAATAACGCAGCATGGTCGAGTTGTCACAGTTCAGGCCCACTGGCTCTTGTAGGATCGCGAGGAACCACTTTCGGCGACTTTCTCTCCGCCCAGTGAAATGGCCCGTCGCTCTCCCCCGAGGCCTTTTCTCCTCGCTTCATTTTTCAACATTTTTTTATTCAACTTAAATTTTGATTCTACGATTTGTCTTGAACTTGAATGCCCGCGCGGGTACCTGCGAATTCGCGACGATTAAGTTTCACGCAATGGGAAAGAAAGGTTTGTCAGACTCTGTCGATGATGAATGAGAAATTTCAAAACAACTTGGTTACCTTTTTATTGATTAGTCAAAATTTAGAGAAATCAGGTCGATCTCTCCTTCTCAATAATCTACCAAAATTTTTTAGGACAACAAAAATTAGAACTTAAAAACAAATTTTCCATTTCCGTGGCGAGAGACATTCACAAACAAGGAGATTTCAATTTTTTGAAAAGAACCAATGTGTATTTCTCCCAAAAATGATGTACATTTCAATTAAAGGAGCTGATCAATTTAATGAGCCGTACGTTTCTCGCACATTTTATTACGGTAACCATTAGTGACATCGAATGGGGCCATTAAACGACCATAAAACGCGCGCAAATGCGCAGTTTTCGTAGCAAATAAATAATACACGAATCAAGCAGCATCATATAGTTTCACTTTCAGGTTAATGCGTGTCCACGTCGAATGCGTGATCGGACTTACGAAATCTGTTTCTTTTTTTTTCTTTTTCATTTGCGCAGCGCGCAAAATCGTCCCCTCAGAATTTCCAACTTGTTTCTCCTTGGGCCTGGTCGGCCTTTTTCGCCAAAACCTGATAGCGCTCGCTTTCTAATTGTATTGTTGCACGCAAAAATAAATATCTCAATTTAATGGCGATTGATGTAATTTAAATTGAGGCAGGCATTTCGGCTGTCTCGATTGAAAGAGAAATTTCGCCTGGCGCGACGAAAGTATTTCGTAAGAGGCGTTCGTAGCAAAATTTTGCACGATTTTTGCATCAACATTTGTCATGAATGTTTTTTTGCAATCAAAATTGTTCAAATTTGTCCCTATGGGAGAATTTACATTATTTTGTTCATAACAATCCCAAAACATAACTTTGGCAACCATTTCGACAAAACGCGATCATCCAACCTGTTAGATTTTCAGAGAAAGAAAGTTCAAAATTCTTTTTATCGGTGGATTTGGAAGTAGCCCACGGACATCATGAAAGTAACAAATGCTTAACCTAATAAGCGATCATTTATTTTCGATGGTATTCCGCGTCATTAGTTGGCGTCAAAAGACCGAAGACGATTCATCGCTACATTATGTTATTATTCTCTATGCCATTAAAATAAAAAAAAAACATTTTTTCCCTTCCTCTCTCTACAAGTCGTATATTTCGTTGACACATTTATTAAGTATGTATTTTTTCCCTGCACTTTTTATTTGTATTTCTGAAGAGGTGAAAAACAAATATCAAACATATTCCAAATTGAACTAAATTTCAAAACTAACTTTAAACCCAACTGTTTTTCACTACAACATAAAAAAATTAACTTTTTTTTTTTGTGAGATGTCTTGTGACAAAACCATATTTCACTTTAATATTAAAATCGATGCGAAAAAAGAGATCGAGCCGATGCGAACGAGACCCTCGTCGTCTGGGGATTTCACACTTTCATCCGAAAGCACTAAAGACCAGATGATTTAAAACGAAATTAACCCAAGTAGAAATTCAATCGGGCATGCCATGCCAAAAACCAGGGCCCGGTCTGGTTTAAGCCGGAAAATCTCGATGAAAAGAATACTGACTGGGCCCTTACCAGGTTCCAGTCAGTATTCCCGACTGGGCATTGGTACAGTGCGTCACACCGGGCGTTCCTAAAGGCCTGACCGGGATTCCATTTTCGTTTTTTTTTAAATTTAATTACATTAAATAATTATTTTGTTAGTTTATTTAAATTATGTGAGTTGGAACAATTAATAAATCATTTTGCAATTAATAATTTATATAACTACACTTATAATTAATAACATATTTTTCTATATTTTTGGCACACATCCATCGTATGAGTGAGTTTTCCAATAAGAAACATAGACTGGAAAGTCCTCATAGAGTCCCCACATAGTCCTCATAGTGGATAAGACAGTGTTCTTATCGCCGCGGAGGCCTGGGTTCGAATCCTCTAACATCGAATCTGGTTTTTTTCATTAAAAACCTCAATTTGAATGGCTTAATAATCAAAATAAATTAAACAATAAAAGAAATTT